>SZWC01016119.1:12089-22396 GCA_023375785.1 Penium margaritaceum
ATGTCCATTGGTTTTCATCCATAGACGGATGAAAAATTGAACACATGAACCAAATTCTAGAGCAGATGCTTCAGATGTTCGTGGATCCTTTGATGGATGACTGGGATGAGTTTCTCAGTCTGGTAGAGTTTGCCTACAACAACTCTTTTCATGAATCTACAAATTTTACACCATTCTTTTTGAACCACGGTCAGCATCGGATGGTACCCGTCTACTTGGTGAGGCGCGGGGACGGCAAGAATGAGGTACCCTCTGCCTAGGCCTTTGCCGATCGTACAGACACTCTTTGTCGAGAAGCACGTGAATATCTCCATGTATCAAAGCAATGCCAAAAGGCATGTGCCGATGCTGGTCGCCGTGACGTCACATTTTCCGTCAACGACCAGGTGCTTTTGAGCGCAAAGAATATGCGTCTCGGGACGCCTAGGCCAAGGAAGATCCTCTCGAAGTGGGTTGAACCATTCACGGTCACTCACAGGATTAGTGAGGTTGATTACTGCCTTGCTCTTCCAAAGGTCATGAAGATCCATGACATGTTTCATGTCAGTCTTCTCGCACCTTATGCAGCATCAGGAACGATTCAGTCACCGCCTGTAATTGTCGCAAGTGACTGTCAGTATGAGGTACATGGGCTCATCCAACATCGCAAACGTACACACGGTAAACGTGTTGTGAAGGAATACCTTGTGAGTTGGGCCGGTTGTGGACCTGAACACAACAGTTGGGAGCTTGAGAGTCGTGTACTGGCCACCATGTTCAAGGATTGTTGGCAATACCAGGCTGCTCAGTTTTGCACCCGTGTCCCCGGGGGTGCGACCCTGGCACAAGCCCCATGGAGGGAACCTTCACCTGTCAGAATACAGACAAGAGCACAATGACAACGTTCTCGGATGAATGGGGACGCCCAGGCTAATGGTCGCGAGTATGTTCCTCTCAAGAGGGGGAGGAGGCGTCAGTCGTGAAAACCCTTTACATGAACTTGGCTGATCTATGTACCATCTTGTGCTCATGAATGATATCAATCTCACTCTTATGAGTTTTCTCTCCCTGTGCAATGGCGCATGATCCAATGGATGCACCCAATAACTGTTTTGTTTATCACCAAAGCACGTATGATTACACCAACAACCAATCTAGACCATCTTGAACCAAGGAGGGTTCAGAGTAGAGAGCGAGGAATGCAAAAAACCTAGCAAAACATATGCCACTTTGTTACGTTGTCTAGACCAGAGCCTTAAAACCCAAAAGGTGTAACGCATCCTTTGCCAAAAGAATCGAGGTCTGGATGGCAAGGAGGGTTCCTCACCGACCTAGAAGCTTTGCAAAAGCTTCCAATTTGCAAGATGGCGACCGGATAGTGCCTTGTAAAACCTGGCCGCCGCTCGAGGTCTCACGACCTTCAGCAGCAGAACGCGAGCCCATCCCAAACATTTGCGATGGGCTGCACTGGGCCCACGTAGTCGAATTGGGCATGACCCAATGCGACACCGCAAGGGGTCCCCACCAATCAAGGGGCCCCTCACGAGGCCCCTCATCATGACGAGGGGGCTTGCGAGGGGCCACCGGCGGGCGTTCCGACAGGACCACCCCGCCGAGTGCCTCCTCCACCCGGTGGTGTGGCGGAAACGTTTTTATTAATGTGTTAGCACCGCCATCAGAAGAGGGGTGCCGAGTGGTGGTAAAATATCCTCGCATGCGAGAAGGTATTTTGCCATCACCTCGCCATCATTAACCACGACGGAAATCTAGGGTTTCCACATGGACTATAAAATACAATTAAATGGGTTGACTCGACGAGAGAAATGAATATAGTAGAGCCGCTACAACCCTCCGACAAAATGGACGGATGAAATAATTGAGAAGATGGGTGGAAGCTTCCTAGCAACACAGCCGCCGACTAGGCGTCAGTGCCTAGTCAAACGGTGACGACAATCACAAGTCGTGCACACAACAGCATGGGTTTGGCTAGGAGATACAAGGCAAAGTTTCAGAATGCTTTAATAGCATTTGCAAAGAGAAATGACAAATGACAGGTCCATGGCATAAGTATCTGCTGCGACCCACGGCGGGTGTCGCACGCGGCAGTGCAAGATCTGTCCTAAAACCGGCCGAAAACCACTGTTTTGGCTCTAACTCTACGCAGACGTGTCTCAACACTACGCCGTCTGAACCTAGATGAGCAGGATCAAAAGCCGGATGATATGACTAGTCACATGCAGGCATTTGGCATCAAACGGTAGATACACAATGCAAAAAAATGCAAATCAGACCCACGGCTAGTCCACCGATAAACTCTTGCTTCCTGCAGAAAAACTACACGAGGTCCTGGGTGGCATCCAGAGCTCTGGAACGGTCGTGGGTCAGCTCCAAGCTAGTAGTCCGCCACCAGATGATGCACCGGTACCACCAGGGTCCGCATCAGGGATCTGCACGAGTATGGACATGACGGAGTGGTCACAGTAAACTGTACAGGTTGACAGGAACGTCACAAATCACAACACCCCCCCATGACCCGATGGTACGCATGTCCTTACACGTGTAGCACTGAGACGATACAACAATGAGTGCAATGAAGAATGTGACACGGACACAGACACACCCCACACTCAACCACTCTGAGGCAAGGGGCGAAGTACAACAGAACAAATGGCCACCAGGAACTTTCCGCGTGCTTGTGCCTTCGTCAAGAAGTCAGCACGCTGCATGTCAGTGCCAACCCAAATGACGGAGATCACGTGTCGCTCTACCAGATCACACACAAAGTGATGCTCAACCATAATGTGCTTCGTGCGAGCATGAAAGACACCAGAGTTCTCTGCAATTCCAAGAGCACTCCGGTTGTCCCAACAAAGCACAATGGCGGGTACTGTCTGGCCAAGCTCAAGGAGCAGGCGCTGTAGCCATACCGCCTCAGCAGCCCCTGTACCCAGAGCAACGTACTCATCCTCCGAAGAGCTACGTGCAATGCAGCCCTACTTCTTGTTGCGCCAGGACACAGCAGTCCCACCGAGCAGGAACACGTAACCGATGCGACTGCGTCCATCTAGGCTCCAGGCCCAGTCGCTGTCGGTGTAGCCGTGAAGGACCACCGAACACTGCAGGCGAAAGCAGAGTTCAAGACACGGTTTGGAGACCACGTACTGCACCACTCGCACAACCGCGTGAAGGGCTCTAGCACGTGGAGTTTGCAAAAAATGGGCAAGGAGGTTGACGGCAAATGCGATGTCAGGATGTGTGGTAGTGGCCAGGTACATCAGAGGTCCAATGATACAAAGGTACAGGGTCACATCCACAGTGTCCCCCGGGTGTGTGGGATTTTCCACCTTCAGGGCATCCTACCCGTCAGGCGTGAGAGGTGTGGAAGCCATGGGCACTATGCCAAGGAGATCGCTGAAGCGCTCCCCCACAACATTGCATATCGGGCTTGATGGAGTAGTAGAGTATGACGTCTGCACTCTCGCACGATCTCCATGCCAAGAAACACCGCTGCATTACCAAGATCCTTCATCCTCTAGGCAGTCTAGAGGACAGCCTTGGCCTCCTTCACAGCCTCTAGTGAAGGAGATGCGATCAGAAGGTCATCGACATAGACTAGGATGGCGGTGAATCGCTCAGGCGTCTGTCGGATGAAGAGGCTGGGATCTACCTCGCTCTCTACATATCCCGTACAAGTCAGGGTGCCAGTGATCCCCTAGTCCCAACACCGAGGAGATGGCTTGAGGCAATACAAGGACTTGGGCAAGCGCCAGACCTTGTCGCCGTCCTCAAAGTCGGGTGGCTGAGCCACGAAAATCTCCTTATCCAGATTGCCATCGAGGAACACATTGTTCACATCCATCTTGTGTAGTTCCAAGTCATGCTGAGCCACTACACCAAATAGAGCTCGAGCTGAGGTCATGCGGCCGATAGGGAAAAATGTGTCAGTGTAATCAATGCCCTCAATGTGAGAGTACCCCTTGACGACCAAGCGAGCCTTGTGGCATTCCAATGAGCCATCTGGCTTCACTTCTTTACAAAAGACCCATTTAACCTGAATAGCCTTCCTCCCAGGTGGAAGGTTCACTAGCTGGTAAACTCCATCCTCTCAGATGGGGCGAAGCTCATCCTCATAGGCAGCACGCCAAACGCCATTGAATTGTGACAAGAGAGCTTCCCTCAGTGTGCCCGGGTCAGGCGCCATAGAGGGAGAGCTCTGCGTGACAAGAGCGCACGCCTCAATGCTAGGTCTGACGACCACAACATCGGCTGTTTCATCACAAGCGATACGAAACTCGCGAGTGATGAGGTTCTGCCCTACGGGACACGATGGATGTACCTTTCTGTGCTCATTGTGGACACTCGGTCCTAGGGCCTTTGTGCCGTGATCACCACTCGCAATGCTGCGAGCGGAGCACCTTGGTGCAGGACCAGACACTCACTAAGCTCCGGAGTCCAATGGTCGAAGACGACCGCCAGGCTCATGGGAGTAACCCGGGCTCCAGGGGCGCACCTAAGGCTCAGGAACGGGTGCAATCGCAGCTAGAGAGGGCTGAGGCAAGGGAGCTGGGGATGCCGTACGAGGAGATGCGGGTGTGGGAGACACTCGACTTGGTGCGATAGTTGGATTAGGTGAGGCATGTCAATGCACAAAGGCAGGATTGCCGGTGGACACAGGTACGGTCACAGGAGTACGCACAGGTATGGGGTGCAGGGGGACAGGGGTAGACGCCGGTATGGTTGGAGAGATATTCGGACCGACAACGATGATCGGTGGGTAATCAAGAGTCGGAGAAGTGGAGGGAGCTCGAACAGACACATCAGCCTCTTAGGCACAAACTCCTCTATCTGCCGAGAAACCTAACACGTAGGAACGTGTGTGACGGACAGCGACGTGATCAAAGTCAGATCACGGTAGGTGAGGGACTCAAAGGAGAGCGCGTCGAGTGACTCAACAATGCGACGACGAGAAGTCCCAAAAATGCCATGCCTTTGACCGCGGGGAGACTCCGAAGAAGGCACACAAGCTACCGCGCGGTGAGACCTTGGACCCCTACTGGTCCTCGTTGTACCACACAAAAGCCAAGGATTCCCAGACGCAAGCGAGTCACAGGTCAGCACGGTGACCGAATTAGAGCTCATACAACGTGACGTGGTCCGGAAGAGGACCTTGCAAGAGGCCGTTCTAGACCCAAGTCATGTAGGCAAAGCCTTCAAAAGCGAAGGACTCTGGAAGACCGCACTCAGACCGCATAGCGCGAACCGTATCCTCCATGGTGCGGTTCCAGCGCTGAGAAACACCATTATGCAGAGGAGTAGCAGGAGCGGAGACCTGGTGAAAAATCATGTGCTCGGTGAAGAAGCTATCCATCTCGCCAAGAAAACTGCCACCGCGATCCGAGCGGAGGGTGTGCAGCGTGTGGCGGGACTGACGCTTAGCCATCACTAGCCTGAGGTAAACCGCGAGAGTGGCGTCACTCTTCTGGCGCAGGCTGTAGACGCACCGCATTTAGGTGAATTCATTAGTCAAGGTCAGGACATATCGACCCCGATCAGACAGAGACTCGATAGGAAGGGGACCAAGAAGGTCTGAATGGACAAACTCGAGAGGGCGAAGTGTACATGAATGGGAGTCAGGGTAGGTGCAACGATGCATCTTACCGTGAGCGCAGAAGAGACGGTCGGTCTTGGGCGGCTCTCGAAAGAAGTCGCGTCAAGACCAAGGGCGGGTTGTGTCCGAATGAGCTTTGACAAAGTGTCGAAGCCTACATGACACAGGCGGTGATGAAGCAATTGCTGGTGTTNAGTCAAGGTCAGGACATATCGACCCCGATCAGACAGAGACTCGATAGGAAGGGGACCAAGAAGGTCTGAATGGACCAACTCAAGAGGGCGAAGTGTACATGAACGGGAGTTAGGGTAGGTGCAACGATGCATCTTACCCTGAGCGCAGAAGAGACGGTCGGTCTTGGGCGGCTCTCGAAAGAAGTCGCGTCAAGACCAAGGGCGGGTTGTGTCCGAATGAGCTTTGACAAAGTGTCGAAGCCTACATGACACAGGCGGTGATGAAGCAATTGCTGGTGTTGAGGAGACAGAATACCAGTCACAAAAGCACGAGCGAAAGGGGATGGAGAGCAAGGAACACAAGTCCAAGAAACATGATACAGGTCATCCACAACAGAGGCATGAAGAACAATGCTACGAGTGTCAAGAGCAATCATAGTCGCGGACTCTGCAGTGTGCTCTACAAAGAGTCCCATCAGTGTGCAAGCACGTACAGAAAGCAAAATGAGCTCAAGATCAAGCACAAAAAGCACCTCAGAAAGATACAAGGGGCCAAACACACCATTGAAACATACAATCCCAACATCCTGGACTGGCAAGAACTCACTAGAGCCTGTGCGGCCGGAACGAACAGACGCAACAGGGCCAAAAACAACGAAGTCTCTACAACGACAGGTCATGTGATGAGTGGCATCGGAATCGATGATCCAAGTCCCACCGAAATCACGACTAGAGGACGTCATTGTACAACGGGCAATGGAACAGACGGCGTTAGATGGACGCTGGGCAGCAGGTGGGGAGGAACGACGAAGGGCACAAAGGTGAGACTCCTGAATCCAATCCGTATAGTCAGGCCCATCGCCATCACATGCCAACTATGCCCCCCCACACGAGTCATCCTGAGCCACAAGGACAAACGAACAGATAGTCTGTAAACTACACGGCTGTGAAAACACACTCGCACCTCCTTGAAAGCGAAGCAGCAGAAGGTGTCGGAGATCGACGATGGTGCGATCACGTGGGTCTGGGTCGCCGCTGGTCGCCGGTGGTGAGGCGGGAACTGATGCAATCGTGGTCACCGCGTGCTCGGAGGGTGTGCTGCTCGACGTAGACCGTAGTGCGTGTGTAGCCTGGAGTTTGCGAGTAATCCGCGCCCTGTAGAGCGGCTGCTTTCACTTGGTGTAGCGATGAGCGCCTCCACAGTTGTAGCAGTGAACAAAGCGTCCACTGCTACTACCCAATGACGGGTGCTGGTGTGACTGCTGCTGGCCTGAGCCGCGCCTCCATTGCCCCTCCTTCCCCTGTGCTGCTGTCACGACACCCTATGGCTGAGTTGGTATAATCGGGGTGGAAGGGGAGGAGGAGGACGTGGCAGACGATGGAGAAGGAGCCTGTAGGAAGGGTGTCAGTGGTGATGCAACGACTGCTGCAGCAATGGAGGTCTCCTCATGAGCCATGGCTGCTTCACAGGAGGAAGTCACCTGCCTCAAGAGCTGGTGCACCCATGGAAGAAGCTGCAGTTAGGCCGAAAAAGGCTCGACCATGGTGTCGCTGTACCTTGTGAAGATATTTGTGTGCTCAAGGCAAACTCCGAGCATGATCGTGCGGAGCGCCCACAACTGTGTACCTTCTGAGGTCCCAAGGCGTGTGTAAATGCGCATGGCGCGTTGCCAGTAGTCGGCTGCAGGCTCCGCATGCCCCTGACGAAGGGAGTGAAAGGCGTTGATGTGTGCGACATGGGTGGCGTGCGTCTCTGCAGCAAGCACGGATAATGCTAGGTCCCAGCCCTCACGTGGATGAACACCAGTGCCTGTGTCCGCCTCGCCAAGGAACGAGCGGAAGTCAACAACAATCTCGCGCAGCATGGCGTAGAGAAGTCTGCGCATCGCCCTAGTCGCTGTCACTACCTGTGCTCGGTAAGTAGTCTGATACAGACTGTGGTAGTAGGGCGACTTGCCCTCAGAAGTGGCCCAAACCTGGAAGAGGATCTCCTAGTAGTCAAAGCCGTCCTCGCTAACATACCGTGGGGGCGATGTCTCGAAGTCCTTGGGTTGCCGCTCCGTAGGGAGAGCAACCACAACCTGGGAAGGACGAGGGATGGGAAAGACACCGGGAAGTGGGAAGTCGCTGAGGTGGACGTCAGGCGACGGTCGAAACCCGGGAAAGCGAGATGTGTGTGGGGGCGGAGAGCTCGTCTGAAGTTGGTGGAGACGCTCCTGAAGCACACAAATTTTGCGCTCGGGGGAGTCGCCCTCCATGCCTGGCATGTCTGGATCCTTGTCCGAAGGATCAAAAGGTGGCGGGTCGGCTCCAGCTCCTGTCCCCGGTGTTAGAACTGACTGCCGTGTAAAGGGTGCGACCCTGGCCGCTCCTTCAGAGGTCTGTCGTGGAGTCGTGGAATGACCTCCAAGAAGCTCGGTGAGTGTACGGATGGCGTTAGTCTGCTCCCGCTACAGGTAACGCATCTCGTCCTGCTGACTCCGCAGGCCCTTGATAGCCAGCGAACGTGGGCTCATGACCCTTGAGGAGGAAGAAGAGGGATCTAGTGCCCTTTTCCCCTTGACGCCGGACGGAGCCATGTCGCCATTCATTTTGGGCCGAGACATCAACGTGGTGGAATTGCAAAACCGTGAGCGTTTCTCGAGAACTTGAAATGCTGGCAACTTTTGACCCTCCGACCAAAGGGCTGATGTCAGTAAGAAGTTGCTGATGTCAACATGATCTGATGACGTCAGCAGGGGAAAATGCTGACGTCAGCTCCCCCCAATTTTTTTGTCAACCTTTGCGGTTGCTTCGCGAGTAGGCGGCAACTCTGCAGGAGTCGTGTAGAAGCTATGCAGTAGCTTCCTCTCAGTTGCTGCTGCTGCTACGGAGTCAGCTACAGCAGTAGCTGCACGGCTGAGTGCAGAGCGGCCGCCGGGCGGCTGCATGCGCCGCCGTAGCAGCGGCTGCACACTGCTGCTGCTTCTGCGCGCTGCGGATGCTACTACCCGTTGCGGTTGCTACTACGCGCTACGGTTGCTGCACGCTGCTCCCGCCGCCGCGCGACGCTTTCGTTGCTGCTGCTGCGCTGCTGCCGCCGCTGCTGCTGCCATTGCTGTTACGCTGCTGCTGTGCTGCTGCCGCCATTGTTGCCGCCGCAGCTGCTGCCGCTGCTGAGGCATTTTGTTTTTCCTCAAATATGACGAAGTTTAGTGTTGGGTCTAATGGTAGGGCCAAACCCAAATAAATGTAGCGTTTCAATCAACCAACGGATTTAATTATTCACTCGATGGGTTAAAGTTCTAAATTGATATGGGCGAATGAAAAAAGACAGTATAATAATTCTTGATTGGCATTCTCCAACTCATGCCACATCCTTCACAGAATTGCGCGTGCATGAACAACAAAAGCGGGGTCACCATGAAGTACCTTGTGCACATAGAGAAAGCAGTGGTCAAGTTAAAGTGAAATTTGGTGGCACTTACGGAATCTCGCGATAATAGGAAGTTGACACGACTTTACCCAGAATATCTATGGCACTTCATTTCATATGTTCAAACATTCGTTTGAATTGATTTGATAAATTTCAATTAAAGCACGGGATTGAGGGGGAATAGTAGAGAAAGAAGCTGGACGCTTACACGAGTAGGCCATAAAGTATGGCAAAAAAAGTCACATATTGCAAGGACCACCAGAAATGAACATACGAATCATAGGTATGGTGGATAAATTAATTTATGTGGGCTAGAAGTTCGACGAAATAGTATCTTGTCGCGAAGCTTCTCAGGAACTGGGTTGAAACAGATATTGGTGAAATGTGGGCTACTTTGGTCAACTTCTGCCAGTTTTATCCAGACTCACTTGCAGTTCAGTTCAGCTTTCACAGGACTGTAGCAGACATCCCATGCGTCTGTCGATCACGTGACTGGCGTCACCGTGTGGGTCTATAGCCCCAAACGGCGCATGGCGTATCCATGGCTGGAGAGCGACTTGAGATCTATGAGCAATGTCGCCACTCACAAGGCTTGCCTGTGCCAGGTCGGCCAATGCTCACCCGAAAGATCCGGAAAGCGGATTCCGAATGCTGGCCAGCGTGAGGGCAAGGAAGAAAATTGTTTTCTTCTCAGGACCAGGAGGCGTCAGCAGCACGAGCGATTCGACCCGAATCCGCGACTCGACCGTGTGGTGCTCCCGAGGTTACAAGACACCCTGTTGGCCCCTGGGATCAACGTCCGTCCTCGCTTCACAAAGGTGTGGTCTGAGCTGTGGTCCTCACGCCAACCTTAACCACACTGACCAGCAGCCATGGCCGCCCTTGCCTCCGCCGCCGTTTCCGCGCCCGCCTTCATGGGCCAGACCGCCGAGCTGGCCGCCAAGGTGGGCAATGCGGAGGCACGCGTGACCATGAGGAAGACCAAGGTGGCTGTGGACAGCCCCTTCTTCGGACCCGACCGCCCCAAGTTCCTGGGCCCCCTGTCCGGTGAGACCCCGTCCTACCTAACCGGCGAGTTCCCGGGCGACTACGGCTGGGACACCGCCGGCCTGTCCTCCAACCCTGAGACGTT
>SZWC01016120.1:0-15056 GCA_023375785.1 Penium margaritaceum
CCACCACCACCACCACCACCACCACCACCACCACCACCACCACCACCACCACCACCACCACCACCAATATCATGACCGTCACAACCACCACGTCATCAGCATTTTCCCAGAGCATCAAGGGTACCAGCATGATTTCCACCAACCCGCTACACATCAGCAAGGCTCCTATGGAGTACAATCACAGGGAAGACCAACAGACGTTGCCTACCCTAGTGGTCTACTGGTGTCAGCTAACTAAAATGCTGTGGTTCAACTCCTAGCGTGCAGGATTTGTTCATTGGTTTTTTTTAGGCTATTCCCGACCATCCCCAAAACGTGTGGGACTGGGAACCCAATGCCACATCTGCGGCCAAAGTAGCATGCCCCAATCACTGATGGGCCATCGCTAAAAGAACTTCTTGACGTCCAAAGGAAGGCTACTATGCCGCCATAGAAAAAATGAATGTCCCAGGCGAAAGAGGCTTTTACTTTGTAAGATAGTTGTGTAAAGGGCCACAAGAACAAAGATCTTTCAGACCACATGAATGTATGCTTACGGATCCCAACATTCATTGCTTCATGTTAGAAAATCAAACCAGTGTCTGAAAGAAACCTATGACCTTAGGGATGTGCGCAACAGTTTTACAACAAAAAATTTGCTCACTCGGTCGGCTGGAGGCAGGTATAGTGCGATTCGAGATTGCCACCACAGACTTCATCGTCATTGCTATCAGCAGCACTGTAACTGCTAGTATTTGTTGCAGAGCAACGACGTGCTTCCGATATCGAGTGCATAACCGCTCACAGGTCTTGCAGAGGATAGCCATTCCACTTCTACGCAACCAACCAGTAAACAGTTCGCGCCTGGGCAGCACTGGCTATGGGAAAAAGCCCTTATGCTTTAAATACTGCAGCTGTTTCTTGTTGCTGCTGCTGCAATCACCCTTGTTGTTGTTACTGCTGCTGTTGCTGCTGCTGCTGCTGCTGCTGCTTCTGCTGCTTCTGCTGCTGCTGCTGCTGCTGCTTCTGCTGTTGCTGCTGCTGCTGCTTCTGCTGCTGCTGCTTCTGCTGCTGCTGCTGCTTCTTCTGCTGTTACTGCTGCTTCTGTTGCCTCCGATACTGTTGCTGTCGCTACTGGTGCTGGTGCTGCTGCTTCTGCTTCTGCTTCTGCTGCTGCCTCTGCAGATTCTATTGGTTTTGCTACTGTTATTGACTCTGCTGCTGCTGCTGCTGCTGCTGCTGCTGCTGCTGCTGCTGCTGCTGCTGCTGCTGCTGCTGCTGCTGCTGCTGCTGTTCTTATTGGTGATACTTCTACAGCTGCCTCCGCCACAACAGCCGGTGATTCAAAGCTTCTGCACAGTATTTTAACTGTGAGGAAGCTATGATGAGGAAATCACGAGCTCCCTCTGAATTTCAACTTAGCATGTGGGACTTGCAAACGCGATCAGAACAGCGATTGAGTGTCAGCTAGTGCCCTTGTTCGCTCTTGCTATGTATTTTCCGCTACCATGTGAGAAGAGGATGAGGGCTACAGGGTTGAGTCGTCTGGTGCGCGCGTGGAGTTTGGGTGCATCCTTCGTACCCATGGTCTTGTCTGTCACGGGGAGAGAGGCAAAGCACTGTTGTTCAGCGTGAAGAGGGCAAAGCACCCCACTGGTGCCGAAGGAACAGCAACGCTCTCCGATCACGAGCGAGCGGAAGCAGCTGACAGCCGTCAAGGGTCGCACAGTGACGAAGCAAATTGCTCACCAGCAGTGCGAAGGGGCAGAAACCGATGAGTCGACCCCCCCCTGCTGAGGGCTAGAGAGGCGAGAGCGACGCGCCCCATGTTGCTGAGGCGAAGGCCGACCAGATGTCGACAGCCGTTGACGTGAGCATATGGTAAGCGCAGACGGTACGTCATGCATAGGGTAAGCCTCTTCAACCAAACGAGACAAGACAAAACTTACTGTCGTGCGAGACTTTGCACGACGACGGCAAGTTGCCGTTTCGGTTGCCGTGCGAAGCGGCTGCGAACCGATGCGCTATCGCTATCGCTCGGTCCGGCGATACCGAAACGCCCATTCGCACGAGAGAGATGAGCCATTAGAAGAATGTGAATGGGTGATATGGCTAACATATCCGCGAAAGCGTCAACATAGGCCTCAGACATCCGTAACTTAAATATTAAGAATGCCATATCCAGCAAGTTTTAAAAAACCACCACATCCATTTTCATGGCCATGCTCGATTGGCAACTGAATTTTTCAGACGAGCGAAGCACATGGGGTCCTGTTTCACCCCCTTCACTTCGCTCCCCCCCTGCCCTTTTGAGAATCGCGATCATGCGATTTGCCCTTTTTTTTTCTACTCGCAAACCCCCATTCGCGGATTTAGGGATTTCTATGTTTTTGCGGGCGGATCCCGTGCAAAAATTAAACCCTACATCCGCGAATGGGGGTTTGCAAGTAGAAAAAACAAAACGAAAAAAGGCAAATCGCTCGATCGCAATCGAGCGAAAATGCCCTTTTCCAAAAACATTTCCGGAAAGAAAAACACATTTTTATCCATGCAAACCGCTTTCAAACACTAATCCAAAATACACTGGGAGTTTTCGGGTTTCATTTTTACGCAGGCTCCTGCTGGGCCCCGCGGTAGCGTGGTCCAACACGTTCCCTTTCAACGCAAGGGGTGTTTTGGACCCCCCACTAAAAAACATCGCAAAACATTGTGATAAAAGTCACAAACCCTTCAATAGAGGGGTTTGTGATTTTCTCTCATGTCTGACGACGTCAGCATGTCGCTCGATGGCATGCGGCGTCAACATAGAGTGTACATTCGGATATAGCTTACTTTTTTGCATGCTCGCTGGATACAGCGTTAATAAAGAAGCAAAAAGTTCCAAAATTAGATATGGCGTGGTTGATGTGCGAAACATGGATATGGCGATGGATATTGAGAAATCTACGGATGTATGGTCACTCCCCTGAATGTTGATTCAACCTAATTCCGCTCTACCCACTGTTTGAGCCTCAGAATATTCTCTTGGCCATTTTTTGACATAATTGACACGGTACTCAACACAAGGAATTCATATTGTACCCATTATTCCAAGAGTGTATCAAATCGTGCTTCCCAAAGCAATCATTGCAAATAAGTATCTGCTACACCAAGCAAGAATATTTCATTTTGAAACACTGGATATCGGAACAATCATATTACATTTTACAACACATGGGACGCATTGTTGTACCAACTTTTGGCCACGATGGCCACCATTTTCTTGCCTCATAAGGTGAGTACGCGGACGAGGACAACGAAGATTCATCCAAAGTCTTGGTCTCCTGTTACCACCCTCAGACCTCATTCCTCTTCACCAACTGGGAGGAGCACAAGTACAACTGTTATGTCAGTATCCTGGAGGGCATGATCACGCGCTCTCCTGAACACGTTGAAGAGTGGAATATGTGGATTGGTGGTAGTCAACGAGTCTGTCCGTTTTGTGGTTATTGTAAGGGTGGGTTGAACCCACTATTCATCTAAACATTGAGTCACAAGCGACGGGGCTGGACCTCCTACCATGTCAAAGTACGCTTTCCGCTTGCCACCAACCTCTGTGTGTTGTAAAGATCCATAAGCATCTGTCTAACGTTGGCCTGCTTTACCTGTGTGCACGGTAAGTCTGATGGCCATTTTTTCATCTCCCAACAGAGACTTGCGAATCCAAGTCCTGTCTCGGACTCGCGAGTCTGATTCTGTCACTTGGTCTCGTCTCGCATTCGGAGTGCTTGAATTTCAGGGACTCGCGAGACAAGATGGAGGGCAGAGGGGAGAAAGATTGAGGAGATCCGGGATCAACACACGGAACCCCGGCCACAAACTTATGTCTATGTCACTGTGATAGGTCCTCACATACCCGGTCAGGGATGAGCTGCTCTGCGGCTTTCCCGTCCTATCCCTCCTTCCACATATCCAGTAAGAGGTGCGCTGCCATACTAGATACGTCCACGTCATGTGGTGTTTGGTCCACATGACCGCATCCGCCAGACAGCCTGTGCGCCAGAGCATCACGCTGTGACTCTGTCGCTTTGACATGTTGTGGCTCGCAAGGAGATTGTCACACAAAGAGAGCATTTTTTTGCTCTCAATCTCGCTCTCACTCTGTGCTCACAAGGATGGGACAGTGACAGTGGCAGCGCAGCAGCTTGCGCTCCACAATGTCTTCCATGCAAGCTGCATCAACGCCTGGCAAACAAATCCAACCGGTGAAGCTTCGATTCCTGTTGCTGTAGTCACCCAGGCTGCTGCTTGATCTGCTGAGTCTACCGATTCTGCCACTGTTTCTTGCACTCCAGTGGTGAAGACTGAACGGCGCAAATAGAAGGCTAATCCCTCTATTGTCTGGGCGGTGTTCACTTGGGTTATCATTGGGGGTGAGTACTAAGTGACGCCGATCCGGCTCTCTTTCTCTGAGAGACAGTTGAGTGCTTCACTACCATCCTGGTCTATGTGAGCTTCTCCTTTGATGGAAGCCACGCAGGAGGCTAATGAATTCCATTTGGGTACCTAGAAGATGAGGATCCTTCGGTCCTATAGCTCTTTCCCTCGACATGGACTTTTTGCACGATCGTCAGCAATGAAAATTCTTGCTGCACCAGGCATGTTACACCCTCGTTGTGGGAAAGAAGTTTTCTGACCTCCTTGGTGCAATCTAAACAGCCTCCAACCCCATCACACTTGGAGGACAGGATTCGTTGGAGGTGGATGATCCACCACACCAGCGGAAGGCAGTGGACGGAACCCTCCACCTATGTCTCATCGGCTCTTTGATGTACTTGGCCACAACTACAGGACCCTCAATCGCCTTCTCTTTCAACCTCCTGTCATAGTTTTTGTTGTGCCCTTGTGCGAGAACCCTCCATGCAGCTGTGCAAGTGGTATAGGACAGGATTTCTATTCCATACCTTGGAATCTGCTTTTATCGGCATAGTTCAGTGGTGTTTGATGGCTACGCTGACAGTGACCGGGCAAAGAGCCCTCATGGGCGTAGTCAAGAATGCAAAGTGAACCTGATAGGAGGCATCGCTGTGTCACGATGGAACGGCAATCAAGGCTACATCGCAAGTAGCTTGTTGGAGGCTAAGTATCTTCTGTTGGGGACTGGGATTGTGAAGGCGGTGTATCTGCAGCGCTTGTTTCATGAGTTTTGTTACTCTGTGCCTTCCATCATTCTGTGCCATGAAAACTAGAGTGCTCTTAATACTACATAGAACTGTATTGTTTTTCATGCATCCACAAGCCCATCACTGTGGAGCGTCATTTTGTGCATGATTTGGTGGAGTGACATGTGACTACTGTCATCTTGGTCGGCACGGACATGTAGCAAGCTGACTTTCTAACCAAGGGACTAACACACGAGAAGTTCATGGTGGCCATCCGTTCTTTCAGGATTCACCCCTTGTTTGAGAATGGCTAAGAGTGGAGTGTGTGCGTATGGAATTTTGAGCATCTTGTTGTGTGCTTATGTCTGTTCTCCACGCATGTGGAGATGCTATCGTTGGGTCTTTGGAGAGTGTTGTGATGCGAGCCGTCTCCATTTGTTTGTATATCATACTATGACCATTTGGCCGTGTCCATGCTCGTGCAGATACATGATGTGTAGCCCGCTGGCTATGGAGCATCGTCAAGTGGTGGTCCACCAAGAAGTAGCTATTGGACACTTGTCACAGCATCCCGGATGCTTGCTAAGACCTTTCATACTTTGATGAAACCTCTAGGATTTTCTTGGTGGAATGGCCTTGAGCCCTTTTTTTTGCATTGTGTGTCCATTTTGCCAATGCCCAACCTGTGCATGTGACCAGTCATGGCGTCCTCTCACGATTAGACATCTCCATGTTCAGACGGTGTTGCGTTTGGATTCCTGTGCAAAGAGTTACGACCAAAACAATGATTTTGGGCCGGTCTTAGGACAAACTGATCCTACCACATATGTACCCCCTATGCGCTATGGCAGATATTCATGACGTGAGCTATTCAAATTTCATTTCTCTATCCATGCTAAACCTAATGAAGCTTATGAGAATCTGCACGTATCCCTAGCTCAACCCTTGTTGTTTCTTGCACCTACCTTGCTTGCTGGTGCATGAGCTGACTAGACACGGTTGCCACATTAGCAATAGCAAGGCTAGGAAGCTTTCAAGCATCCTCTCACGCCGGCCCATCCGTCCGTCCGCCCGTCCTATTGGTTGTGACTGTAAGACACGCAAGTGACCTCCTCACTCCGTCCATACACACACACCATCACTACAGGTGACTAAACTGACATGAAGCTCAAGACACACACCTGGTGGACTATGCATCGTTGGCGTCTCAGCCGAGTGCAACATTGCCGCGAGCTCCATCACGTCCAGTTGTGCCTGAGGGCAAAATTGCTGGTTTCAGCATATCATGGTTAGCGTTTTCTTGGCTGACACAAGAGAGTCACATACATGGAGACATGCATCCACATACGCTCATGGTTGATGTGGATTTTTTCATAGTTGATCTTCATGCCTAGCTAGCAGTGTTTGTGTTGAGCACTGGGTTGCTCATCCTATGGGGCTACACTCTCTTTCATACCGGAGTGTGAGAAAACCACAAAGGTGTTTTGCTGACCAGTTCGGTTGGACCCCGAGGTGGCGGCCGGGCCCCATGTTAATTCACTCGCGTAAGTGGTCCGTAAACCGGATGCTATCACTTTGCTCACTTGTGACTCCCACCTGTTGTTGTTGACTCTTGCTAAAACTCACACGAGGCCTCTTACTCCTTCCCATCCATGCCACCATGGATCTATGGTGTTCCCGTGCATGCTAGGCGGCTTAAGCCACCAGCCGTCAGGACTACCTATTGGTATTAGAGCGGGAGAGACAACACCCTCCTCTCCCTTTATCCAGAGCTTCACGTGGTGTGGTACAAGAAACATTCATGGCGGCATTCTTGTGACCGCGACGTCAACAACGTGTTTACTTCACAACGTTACAGCTCCGTGTCACAGTAGCCGCGACACCCTAGTCTCAGCTCGCTACAGTTTCACAATTCCATAGTCCGCAAGCCTGCATTCTTCGTAGAACCACATTCCTACTGCCCTGCATTTTTTGTAGGTTATAGCTCTGCTACTCCGTAACTCTGCAGCTCCACAGCTTCAAAGCTCTGTGGCCCCGGAACTACTGCACTGTTGCTCTGCTGCACTGCAGCCCTACTGTTTGGCAGCTCCGCACCCAGCTATCCGTAGCTAAGCTGCCCCGTAGCTCAGTTGCCATGCACCTCCACAGCTCTGTTGCTCTATAGCTCCATAGCTCTATTGCCCCACAGCCTTGCTGCCCCGCATTCTCTTCCCCGCAGCTCTGCTGCTCCGTAGCTCTGCAGTTTGGCTGCTTTGCACCCAGCTGCCCTACAGCCCTGCTGTCCCACACCTCTCCTGTCTTGCTGCTCCGCACCCTCACAGCTCCACAACCCCACGACTCAGTTTCTCTAGTGCTTCGCAAATCTGTTACCCCACAGCACTCTTGCCCTGCAGCCCTGCTGCTTCGCATTCTCCGCATTCCGCAGCTCTACTGCTCCACGACCCCGTAGCTCTGGAGCCTTGCCTCACTCGGCCTGAGGGATTCTTACCCTAGCCTTATCGGTAGTTCTATACCCCAGCAGTAGCAGTAGCCTCATTTTCGGTCGTTTCTACCACCCTAGCTTTTCCGCCTTTGACGGAGCTGATCCCTACCTCTCCGACTACAGCAATTGAGCGTTATCGCATTGAAGAGGAGGTCATACAATGAGGAGCGGGCAGGTCATAAAGTGTGGTCTCGTAGTCGTCGTTAGAGGCCAAGATACTACCCCAAAGAGGACCACGATCCCACAGCTGATTACGCTGGTGCAAATGCAGACGAGTATGCCGCCCGCTGCCAGTCCGCTTCTGACGACTCGCCAACTGTGTAGGACACGCCAGCCACAGAACCGCCACGAGATCACCATCCTCCTAAATCACCTATAAGTCCTCCCTTTGCCCATAGGATGTGTTGGCATAGTCAACGTACAGTCCCTGGCGGGGCAGCACCAGCAGCACTAGCAGTAGCAATAGCAGCGGCAGCCCCTGGATCTTCTCCTCCTTGTTGTGCTACATCTCCAACAACCTCAGGTTCTGCAGCTGCCACCTCCGCATCCTCCAACGTCTTTTCTGTTTTTGAAGCTATGCTTTGCCGCCACAGCACGCACTGTACGTGCTCCTGCCAGCAATGCTGCAGGTAGGACCATTGACATTTACACAGTTGTTGCAGTCAATCAGGGACCTTTGGCAGCAGCTGTAGTCAATATTGCCACGCAAGTCACTGCCACAGTAGACGTAGTAGCACCAACGGCAGTTGTAGCAGCCACTATCCTCTTCAGTACCTTCGTCTCCATTCATTCCTCCACATGTCAGATTTTTTATTTAGCCTCATCATCGGTAATTGGCCATCACGTTCGTGTTTTTTTCACCACTGCCACGGCCATCTCCACCCTCATCGGTGCAGCTCTGACTGGAGTTGCCTGTCTCATTGTTTCCGTGTCTTCTTCTATAGCGGTCATTGCAGTTTCAGCAGCAGCTGCACTTCCACCCCTCTTTGCTTTGCATCGCTAGCTTTGGTGAGCTTGGCACACTCTCCTCCCTGCCCCTAATCTTCCTTGTCTCTCTGTGTCGCCGTCCCTATGTGTTCAGGTTCACTGCCTTGAAGCACTGCATTGATTGTCACACCTACCGTAAATTCCCTTGCCCAAAGGGGCAGGGGGAACTTTGCCGAAATTCCTCTGGAAGAATTTTAGACCTGTTCATCATGCCTGTTCATGATGATTAGTATGCCGCACTACAGGCAGAAGTGCAGCGAGAGCATGCTGCTATCCAAGCGGCTCTCACAGCATAGCAGAATGCAGAGGAAAAACTACGCGATGAACAGGGTGATCAAGAAACCGTTGCTAGGAATGTTGGAGGGACTGCATAGCAGGAGGACTGGGTGAAGCAATGAGGAGGTCTTGGACATAGACCAGAATGGCCACGAAGGACTCCGGGGTTGTACACAGAAGAGTGTTGGGTTGATATTGCTATGGCGGTAGCCGCTTCTCTTGAGAGTGGAGGAGATCTCCATGTTCAAACAGTGGGATGACTGCTTGAGCCTATACGGGTCCTTACGCACTCGCCAGACCTTGTTTGTGCTGTCAGTGAAGCCACGGGACTCTACCATGTAGATCTCCTCATCCAGCCATCCATGCAAGAATGCATTGTCAACGCCCATCTGCTCCAGTTCCCAGCCATGCTGGTCAACCAGGCTCAAGAGAGGATGAGCGGTGGTGTACCGCCCGACTGGAGAAAACGTCGCATCAAAGTCAATGCCTAGAATATGAGAGAATCCCTTGGTAGTGAGCCTGGCCTTGTATTGTCAACCTTGCTGTCAGGCTTCAGCTTGCGCCAGAGAACTCAGCGGGCCAAAACTACCTTGCGACCTGCTGGGAGATCAACAAGTTCAAAGATCCCATGTTCGTTGAGGAGGGTAAGCTCCATGGCATTCTTCCAAAGATCACGTTGGCTACCTCATGAGCCTGTCAAACAGTAGTAGGCCCAGGAGGAAGTGAAGGAAGCACACTCATTAGAAAACAGGCCGTGACGTAGCCAGCGACACAAGCCTCATGGGCACTGTAGAATTTGTAAGCCACAAGGGCACAGCCCACAACTGAGTTAGGATGGACGACGCTGGCAGCTAGTTAGAGGGCATTCAGACCACTGGGTCTAGGAGAAGAGCCGAACGCGATGGGAGATGCACTGGATTGAGTGCAATGCTAAGAGGACCAGGAGGACGGAGAAGCAGAGTGTTCTGGAAGTGAGCAAATTCCTCCTCCACAAGTGTATGGCTCTGGTCCGACTGGAGGAACATGAGAGACAGGAGAGGATTTTGTCATACCAACGGATGGAGAGGTTACTAGTCTAGGCATCAGAGGTGAGTCAAGAATGAAATGTGGAGGCGGCTGTGTAGAGATATCAGCAGGGGGCTATGTCGGAGCGCTGAGGGGTGCTGACGTGGACGCAGAGTACACGGAGGGGAAAGGAGACGGTGACGACTGTGGGGAAGTCTCAATCGAAGAATAGCATGGTGAGTATGAGTGATAGGAGAAGAAGGAGAAAAAGAGGGACCATCAGATGGAGAGACCGCAGCAATGGAAGCAGGAGGAGTCTTTCCGAGGCCGGAGGCGGAGGCTGACACATCCCCCAAAGCGGACGAAGCAAGGACAAGGAAGAGGGTGGAGCGACACGTGACAAGTTGTGAGGAAAGACATCATCAAAGAAGAGAGCATCACGGGACTCAATAACATGGGGACGATTGTGGTCCCAGAAGCGCCAAGCTTTGGACATGGCAGAGACATTGACGAATGTACATAGGCATACACGGGGACTGAGTTTCCCATCGCAATGATGCTGGAGAAGCCAGGAACTAGCGACAAAACCCGAGACGCAAGCAAGACGCAGGAAAACACGTGATCCAAACCAATGCTCAATTAGGATGACATGACGAGGGTGAGGACCTTGGGGCACACGGTTCCAGACCCATGTCATGTAGAACATGGCCTCAAAAGAGAAGAGGGGAAATGTCAAATGCATTAAGGAGGGTGCAAACACCGTCAACGAGGGTCCAGTTTGAGTGTTCAGAGATGCCGTTTTGCTGAAGTGTGTAGGGAGCCGTAGGCTGCATACACACTCTACAAAATGTAGAGAAATGGGTAGTTGGTCCCATGAATTACTCGCCACGATCACAATGAAAAACACAAAGACGACAACCATAGGCAAATTCATCCTTGGGCAGCCAGGATTCAAGGGTGTAACAAACATATTTCTTTTGAGAGCAAAGACCCAGCCTATGCGGGAGTAGTCATCAGTGAGACATAGGCCATAGCAATCAACCCCTTCCAGAGTCTTGTGAGTAAGGGGTCCCATGACATCAGCATGCAAAAGGTCAAGGGGATGAGAGGTGCATGACTCAGACGTGGAGAATGGAGACCGATGCATTTTCCCCTGAGCACAGTCAAGAAAATCAGTAGGACATGGAGCGGGAAAGTTGGCAGCATCAAGACTGACCGCGGGAAGCACGTGAAGCAGAATGTCAATGGAGACAGTGTGAATGTGACATAGGTGGTGATGTAGTTGCAGTGTGTGCGTAGGAGACAAAGAGAGAGCAATACAAACAAGGATGGAAGATGTAGGTGCATGTGTAGAGTGAATGCAAAACAGGTAGTCGCAGCGGGTGTCCTACAACAAGAGGCGACCAAAATCAAGATGAGAAACTGAGGTAATGCCGCGGAAAGAGGAGAATTCCATGTCCTTGTCATCGAGTGTCGTGACAAAGATAAGACTCAACTCAAGAGAGGGAAAGTATAGCACATCAGGCAAGAATAGATCCTGTCCAAGGCCGACAACGCAGACGCCCCCAACGCCTTGAACATGAAGAAGTTGGCCGGAACCAGTGCAAAAAAAGTGAACAGAGCCAACATGACCAAGCGAGAAAAACAAGGAGTGAGACAAAGTCATGTGGTGGGTGGCTCTGGAGTCAAGGGTCCAAAATCCACCCAACACGCAAACAAAGGCAGGGTCACAACTAACTGCTGCAACGGTAGTGTGCTGTTGAAAACTCTTGCCATATGCAGTGAGACAACCAGGCAAGCAGAAAGAATGCCACTCCTCAATCAAGACATTGGTAGGAAGATATCCCTGGACATGACCTGATGGAAAATCATGCAAAGCCCCATTAACACAAGCAAGTGACTCCGACCCCAAACACCCACTCTCACCTCCCTGAACATGGAAGTGGCACTGGTGGACGGCGTGTGAGAGGACAGCGTCCACCTGGCTGTCCTCCTCAGACGAGTCAGAGGTGATGAAAACACTAGAGAATGGATGTCGCAATGAGTAGACGGGAGAGGCCCATGTAGGAGGAGTGCAAAGACTGGAGGGAGGACCATAGTAGACAGGCCATCCACACACTGGGAGCCACCCCCAGGGAAAAGGTGGTGGAGGCGGGGTTGCAGCGGTACTGTAGACTACAGCATCGGTGGACAAAGGTGGACTGTGACCGGATGGAGCTGGAGAGGAAGTGGCGTGGGAGCTACTGAAGGAGCACGTCTAGGGTGCCCGCATCACCGAATGTAGGCGATCGTTGTCTAGCGGCATTGAACACTTCAGTGCATAGTGGCTTGTAGCACCTCATATCTAGCACGTGACGGTGCTGGAGGAAGACATGGAAGAGGAGGAGGTGGAGGACCCCTTCCCTTTCCCATGGCCGCCCGGACCACTGGCATTGGATCCGCCATCACCTTTGCCCCTACCTTGACCACGGCCACCCCCCTACCCCCTGACTGAGAAGGGAGGTGGACGATGTGAAGGGTGAGGATGATGAGGTGGAGGAGGCTGAGGAAGAAGGTAGTAAGGTGGTGACAGTTGCCACTACTACACGATGGATGCATTTTTCTACAGGGTGCTCTATCCGGTTTGTAAGGCGTTGTGCAGTAAGCCCCGTAGAGAGCACCGATGTTGGGTGGAGCATAAGAAGGGACTGGCTTGGAGGCAAGACGCTCGAGCTCAGAGGCCTTCACCTAGACAAGCATGAGATGTCAGAAAGTTCGGGGATGAGGCCATTGACGATGGAAAGCACTGCAGGGAGCTGCCCGGGTGCTCTCTTTCCAAGATCACGCAGCAGGCGGAGACTACAGGCCCAATAGGAATCCGCTGTCTCATCAGCATGCATCGACAGTGTGTTGAACTAGTCAGTGAGGACAGTCTGTGCGGCGTGGCTTGTGAAAGTGGCGCGACACTTAATGAGGGCGTAAGAGCCAATGAGATTAGCAAACGTGAGGCATATTGTGCCAGCATTATAGGACCGGATCTCATCAGTGAAATCATTGGGTCTAGCACGAATGAGGGCACAAACTGCACGTGCAGACTCAGCATCGGTTGGAAAAAAACAAGGTTTGGCTCAGGGATTTGGTTTGTGATAGTATTCCCAAAGCTGTTCACCTTGTTCCCACGTACTGAAGCGAGCTTTCCAGGAAGACAAGGTGAGGTTAGACGTGAAATGAGGTGGTGCTGAATCAAATACAAGATTTCAATGCATGGATAACACGAGTACTTGGCGGCGGCTACGCCTGCAGCAACAGCGATCGCGAGAGGGTCGGAGGTGAGAGAGCCGCAGGTATTGAATACAAAAGTGGGTGAAGTGGAAAATACAACAGCAATGTCGGCAACAGTGGGAGCAGAGGGAGTGGAGCACAGTCTGAGCTAAAGGTGATTGATGACCAGGTCAAGATAGACATCAGTCCAGCTCGAATGTTCCTTGGCATGGAACTTGAGAGTGACCGCCAATGTCCCGCACTGCACGTACACTAGGCTTCCTACATCCACAGCTTGGGGGTAGTGCTTTGCCTCCTTGTTGACTGACATCCCCACTGCTTCCTTGCCAATGACTCTAGCAGGTTAGCGTCTGCTGAAGTCGCTCAACACCTGTGAGCTAGGAGAGCTCGTGCACGTCATCAACTACCTCAGTGTGATTGGGTCTCTGATGCACCTTGCCACCACTACCCGAGCGGATGTGGCCTTTTCGGTCAACATCCTAGCTCGATTCTCCCAGCAGCCTTGTCATGGGCACCTTGAGGCAGCGTTTTGTGTCCTTCGCTATGCGTTCTCCACTGCACGTGTAGGGCTGTGCTATAGGTCATAGCCCTCTATGGTCTTTGACGGATACACTTACAGTGACTTGGCTCATGACACCGACACACGCAGTGGCTACATATTTCTTGTTGGTGGGACTGCTATCTCTTGAAAAAGTGGAAAACAAGAATGTATTACACGCAGCTCCAGTGAGGGAGAGTACAATGTGCTTGGAGCACGTACCTGTGAGAGTGTGTGGGTGTTCCGCCTGCTACAACAGCTTTGTGTTCCCATGTACTACATCACACTATGCTACGGCGATCAAAGCAGAAAGGCAATCGCCGAGCATGATGGCGTGCATCACTCATGTACTAAGCATATCAATATCAAGCATCACTTTGTATGCAAGCACATTACCGTTGGAGAAGTTCAGGTTGTCCAGATTGACACTTGTCAGTAGCGTGCAGGCTTTCTCACCAAAGCTCTTAGTAGTGGGATGTTCAAGGCTGCTGGGCATGCTGTTGGTCTGCAATGTGCACCTGATTCTCTTGGTTGATGTGCAGACTCCTTTTCAGTCTCTGTCGCTGTGCGGCCTTGTTTTGCTTTGCTCTTAGTGGTGTGTGAGTCATACCTTTGTGGGTCACGGGGGACTGTTGGCTGTGACTGTAAGACACACCAGTGACCTCTTGACTCTGTCCATACACACACGATCACTGTAGGTGACTAAACTGACATGAAGCTCAAGGCATATACGCGGTGGACTATGTATTGTTGACGTCTCAACCGAGTGCAAGATTGGCGCGAGCTCCATCATGTCCTGTTGTGTCTGAGGCCACAATTGCTGGTTTCAGCATACAATGGTTGGCGTTTACTTGGCTGACATTAGAGAGTCACATACAGGGAGAGAAGCATCCACATACGCTCATAGACAATGTTGATTTATTCATGGTTGATCTGCATGCCAAAAAGTGTTTTTTTTTGGCACAGAGTTACTGATCCTGCGGAGCCACACTCTTGGTTGCACCGGAGTGTGAGAAAACCACGGCTGAGTTTTGCTGACCGGTCCGGTATGACCCCGGGGTGGCGGCCGGGTCCCACGTCGAGTCACTCGCGTGGGTGGCCCGGTCAACTGGATGCTATCACTTCACTCACTCGTGACTCCCATCTGTTGTTGTTGAATCTCGCTAAACTTCACACAAGGCTTCTTACTCCTTTCCGTTTAGGATGCCATGGATCTGTGGTGTTCCTGTGCATGCTAGGCGGCTTAAGTCGACAGTCAGCACTACCGACATGTCCAATGCATGGAGGCACACCTGCACACACGTACACACACACACACACACACACACACACACACACACACACACACACACACACACACACACACACACACACACACACACACGCA
>SZWC01016120.1:15617-36962 GCA_023375785.1 Penium margaritaceum
CACACACACACACACACACACACACACACACACATACACATACACACACACACACACACACACGAGGTCATTTATGTTGGTTTTTAGCACAGTAACACGTGGTGAGCTAGCCTCGTTGCACACTCACCTCACTGATGCAGGTGACTGACCGAAGAGAGAAGGCTCATTTGGCGGCCTTGATGTGGTGACGTGACTGCACGACTACGCTATCCTTGATTTGTGTGGCCACAAACCTCCCTCTTGGTCCTCATGTGCTGCCTGCTTGTGCTTGGTGCTGTTGCCGGCTGAGTCGGGTGCTCAACCAAACTTGTTCTTTACCAATCTCCTGGCATTCTTGATAGGATACATCTGTTGACAAGAGGATATGTGGTTTGATCACCTACAGCTCAAGGGTAGCAAGCTAGAGCGAGCTCGCTGCTTGCTCGCTCACTACCCATCACGTAGCACCTTGTGTTTCTGTGACTCATTCACTTGCTGCTTCCAGGTTTCATCATCCCCGGTCAAGCATCCATGTTTTCTTTTGGCCTTTCTTGTCTCTTGCACCTGCCAGCTGCGTTTTTCTAGTCTAGCAGTGCATACTATTGGTATCAAAACATGCTTCACGAGAGTAGGAAGGCGGAATCTTTCATCGACCTCAGTCCTGGGCCGAGATCCTGGCCATCACTCTTGACGTCACGAGGTGGTTCACTTCGCGCGCCATCGACCCTGCGCAACCAAGGGAGCAGCTGGCACGTCTTCTCTAGACTTCCACGCTGTCCTGCTGCCTCCGCCCTCTGTCGTTTGTGGCAATCAGCAGCCAGTGCGGGTAGCCACATTGCCATTGCATTGGAGCATTTGACTGATTTTTACGTTGGCTCCGTCAGTCAGCTACGGATCAAGCCACAGCTGACTGCAACGGCCGGCCTTCGCAGCAACTATTCACCGCAGAAAAATGCAGCAGCAACCCGGATGGCTGCCACATTACCCGCGGCAGCCGCAGCCCCGTTCTGGTTTGCAGCAGCTGTGTTATCCATGGCTGTTGAGCACCACCGCCAGCAGCCACAGGGCAACCCAGCCAAGAACCCGCACCTGAAGCAGAGCTATCGTCGACTGACATAATCTTTTAGTCAACAGCAGCATCCACGGCCGGCACAGCTGCACCTTCTTAGCGGCAGCAACAGCACCACCTCGGTGGTGCTAACAACCACACTGGATCACCGCAAGGCACCGAGCTTGGCGCCATCCTGTGAGCACCACAAGGATCATCCTGCGTGCCAGCGTCACTCCCTTGAGTCCTATGTGGCCAAGGTCACCGCACCCTCATCTTCAAATGCGGCACAACGTTCGGTACGCCCCTCTCATTCCTACGCTCTTGGGGGGGTTCATCGGCACGCCGCCCCTGAGGCGGACGCGACTGCGGCAAACTTGCACCCTCTACTGTAACAGGATGCTGTTGACCTCTCCCTAACGCTCACACATGCTTCCACAACTATTACTGACGCTGCCGCTGCAACTGCCGTCACATTTGCCTCCACAGCTTGCGCATCTTGTGCCCCCACCTCCACTTTGGCAGGGTGGGAAACAGAGTCATACACTGAGGCACCAGTTATAACCGGGCCTATTGCTACAACAGCTATAGATCTAGGCACACAGATGATTGTAGCTTCATCCGTTGTTGCCTCTGCAACAGCCTCTATAGTAACCTATGTCTCTTCCACTGCATCGGCCATCCGCACTTCCACAACCACTGCTGTCACATCAGCTGCCTCTGCACCATCGGCCGCCACCAGCCTCGTCACAGCTGGTGTCTCCATCATTGCTACCATCACTACCAACTCTTACCACCGGTGCTCTAGCCCTAGTGGTCCCAGTTGCTTCCACAGTGTCTATCCTCTCTGCTACTGCAGCTGCCGCTGTTCCTCCACATCTTACCCTTCTCCACACCCCCTCACCTCCTACCGTTGCATGAGGGTTCTCTTTGCATCTGCCTCTTCTGCTGGTTCTCTGCCTTTCCCTTCCGTGTGCTGGCTTGCATGTCTGACCGGGGTTGGGTTGTCCTGGAGCACAGCTTCAACATGCCTTGGGCACTCCCAGTTTTCCCACACCCACTGGGGCTTGGGAAACTATGCCAAGTTTGTTCAGGAAGGGTCTTGACATTGTCACCATGCCTGGTGATGTGTCAGTCATAGCTGACCTGCAGCGTCAGCTGAATATCGCCCACGAGGCTCAGCGAGAGGTTGAATATTACCTCAAGGTCGTAAATGATAATTACGAAGCATTTACTCATGAGGTTGCCATCATTATGCGAAAGCACCTCCTTGCTACGTCAGTCCGATCTACTGCTGCTACTGCTGGCACCAATGTTGGTGCTGCATCCACTCCATCCTCTACTAGCACCGCTCCCGGGAATGCACTGACAATTCATCTACTGCAAACACCGTTGCCGCTGCAAATGCCGCCGCTGTCACTCGTCAGCATGACTTCTTTTCCCAGCCTCCAGTCCTGGCAACCGGACTTGCCTTCTCCTCCTGGGAGACTCGCTTTAGTGCTTGCACTCAGGGGGAATGCTTGTGGGAGTATTATTTCCCAACATTTGCTACTTTCACCCCTGGTGCCGCCGGGTCTGCTCACACCATTCGTGCCCTTATTGTTGCTGCACTTGAGAACTTAGTTGATGATGTCCGCACCTACATTACTGACCCTGATGTTCAGCATTTGGCTGACCCGGTCAGTGCTTACACCATGCTGCGTCGTTGCACTAAATTCATTGGTCAAGTTGCTCAGAGTGTGTTCACCGTTCAGTTCAACACGATCGTGATGCATGTGGATGAAACGGCTGACGCTTATTAGGCTCGCTATTGCAGAGTGCTTCACGAGCTTGGCGAGGCTGCCCCAGATCAACTAACGGCTGTGCACACCATGGTCAACGGGTTGATTCCCGAACAGTCCGATCTCCTATGTGAAGTCCAGGCTCATGAGCTGGAGCATCTTGCCTCTCAGGCCGTGCCTCCCAAGTCCCCGCCTGGTGTTGGTGTCCTCTGGGACTTCACACTTGAGCGGCTTGCTTCCTGGTGGACCAGCCTCTAGAACAAATGCCATTTGTTCTGGAGGCCATTTGTACAGTGGCCTCGTACAACAGTGACCGGAGTTACCGCTGTTACCAATGCCTCCTATTCTCTTCTCCTACCTCTACATCCACCTCCTCCACCTCACCTTCACCCTCCACCTCTATTGCCACAGCTCTCGTCTAACAATTTTGATGGGTCATTTGCCAATGAAAATTTGTTGTGCTGGGAAAGGGGGGTACTCAACCACAAGGTGCGTGGCTGCGCTCACATCCCCAAGCGCACTCTCTAAGACCACAGTGGGTATTTCATTAAGATAATCATAGCTAAAATTGGTGCACGACTGCCCCTACGTGTCGAATTCTACGCAACTAAATTTAGACTACTCATTTTCCTGAGAAGAATTGTTGCACCGGGGGATATGCAATCGAAGCTGCGCTCACATCCCCAGCCACACTCTCTATGCCTACTGTGGGTGTTTCATCCAGATAATCACATCTGAAATTAGAATACAACTGCCTCTACTTACTGTCTTTTATGTTATTCAATTCTGACAGCTCATTTTCCTGAGAAGAATTGTTGTGACGGTGGGTTATGCAGACACAAGGTTCATGGCTATGCTCACGTGGACGCAAACGTGGCCATGGCAGGGGGTAGGCCAAGGATACAACACGATCTTGTGTTCCCAGTGAGGTGGTCTGCTGGAACTGTTGATCATCCAAGCATTCTGCTCGTACGTGTCCCGCATCCCTTTATGACCTCCGTCTTGCACGCGCCATGCGTGCTCACTGGGCGCACACCGGTGGCTCCTCATCTTCCTCTGCCCCCAGCTCCAGCCCCAGCTCCGACACCACCTCTTGGTCCACCAGCTCCTCCTCTACGTAGGTCTACTTCACCACTGGTGTTCCCCCCGCTCCGTCGGTCTAGTACCCCTGGGGATGGCCACCGCCCTATGGAGCGAGGTATGGTTGATCGAGGCCATTTCACACACTGGTTTTTTGGTGTGTACCCTGAGTGTGCTCTATTACAATGGAGTATCTTACACTAATCCTTACACTCTTTCCATAGTGTATGAGAAGAATGTATTTTTGTCTCATCTGGCCCGAAGAGTCCCTTCTCAGGAAGGACCTCAGTGCATGGTGTTAGTGTATGTGGCAAGTGCGCTCAATCACCATACAAAAGCACACGAAGGGCGCACTCAGTATGCTAATCTGTCTCATGTGTTTAAGAGCACCTTGTGTCCTGTCCTATATGGTGAAACAAGCACTTCTTAGGAAGGACCCCAGTGCGTAGGGCTAGTGTATGTGGTTAGTGCGCTCAATCACCATACAAAAGTACACTAAGAGCGCACTCAGTGTGCTATTTTTTCTCATGTGTTTAAGAGCGCCCTTTTTTTTGTCTTATGTGGCAGAACAGTTCTCTTCTTGGAAGGGACTCGAGTGCGTGGGGCTAGTGTATGTGGCAAGTGCGCCTAGTCACCATGCAAAAGTACACTAAGAGCATACTCAGTGTGCTAATTTGTCTCATGTGTCTAATCAGTCCTTGACTTTTGCCTTTTATGGATGATGCATAATTTCTTTTGAAAGGAATATGATGTGTTGAAATTACATCTCTTAGTTTTCTGTTATAACCTGGTTGTATGTTTTGTATTCTAGGCATAGCATTTTGTGGTAAAAAAAACCTCATCCAATACAAAAACTAAATGATATCATAAGACAGACTGAGATAGTGCTGAACAGCATGAAGTGTGTTTTATCTCGTTTTTGTATCCTCAGAAAGCATTATAGAGCTTTACGACGTATATCTGTCCGTCAATTCGATTAAGTGTTATGAATGTAGTGAATGTCCAAAGAAATTTACGAAAGGTGTTGTTATTACAACTATGTGCATCGTCCGTGTGCACCGGCCGGTCAATCGCTCCGAGCAGCTTATCGTATTTTCGTCACGGCTGTCTAACTTCCGACAGCTGTGCAATGTCATTTTCAGCGATATGTTTGTAATTGCCTGCTGCGACACGACTTATCCTTCACGTCAGTCCTCGTAAGATTGTCCAGAGATGGGTCTAGTGTACGGGGCTAATGTATGTGGTGAGTGCACTCAAAACGCATTCGAAAGTGCACTTATCACGCACTCAGTGTGCGACAGGCACGTTCCAAAATGGCTGAATCGAGTGTAATAATTTTGCATTTAGAGAAGCAAACTGACGACGTTTGTGATGACAGATAGACGTAAAAAAACCACAAACTAGCTGTCTGCGAGATTTATGAATTCGTGCAAACAGCGACTTGCTTGAACTATTATGTCATCAAAGAAAACTCCGTTGATAGAAATGAAGAAAGTTGGAGAGTGGCGATTTGAATTTTACGACATGTGGATACAAATGAATTTTGTATCTATTCTCAAAGATAAAAGAAAACATGAAACACTCTCTCAACTAAGAGTTTCTGACGGTAATCAAAGAGATTCTAGAAATGTTTGACTGATTTACCAATTCAGATAATCTATATTCACTTATCATTATCAATGTTGTCGAGAGATGCCAAACGAACGGTTCCTTGTTTTCTGTCCCGCTTTAGTTGTCCGATGCTCGCCAGAAAGGACAAGAGCTGTTTGCGAGGTGAATCTTTCGTACAACTTGCAAGGTGCTAACATTCACAAACCGATAGACTTTGTTGATAACTAACATCGCAACCCTATGCGGTTTGAAACTATATAAGCTCACACACTCAGTGTGTGATAAGTGCACTCTGTCATACAAATCGCACGCACTTACCCATGTACAATATGCCTCGCACTAGGGGGTCGTAACAACGTCATGAATCTGTCCTGGAACATCCAACATGAAACGGATAAGCGAGACGACAGCTTATCACACTTTCTGCCAGCAGCCAGTGACGGCCGTCACTCTCAGACCAGAGACAACGACCTGTGGGTGACGATATCAAACTAAGCGCGTGGCCTACGTCTGTGACAAAAGACGCCACCTCTAGGTTCCCCAAATGAAGAAGTTTAATACAAATATACCGCAATTGAAAAGTAAAGGACTAGTATAGGTCTGAAATCGATGTTCATCTCGTGAAACAATAGCCAAACTAGAATAAACATGGAAAGAATATTTTTTGAAAAACAAAGATTAGTTACATGAATGAAGAACATATTTTAGGATAGAGTGGGTAGCAAGAAAGAGAGATATCAAGGGAGGGAGGGAGGGAGGGAGAGGGAGAGAGAGAGAGAGAGAGAGAGAGAGAGAGAGAGAGAGAGAGAGAGAGAGAGAGAGAGAGAGAGAGAGAGAGAGAGAGAGAGAGAGAGAGAGAGAGAGGGAGAGAGAGAGAGAGAGAGAGAGAGAGAGAGGGGGGGAGAAAGAGAGAGAGAGGGAGAGAGAGAGAGAGGGAGAGAGAGATAGGGAGAGAGAGGGAGGGAGAGAGAGATAGAGAGATATAATTTTATTGTGCACTGATCAAGTGCACCAGGTTTTTAGTGCATGGTGTTAGTGCATGGTGTCCGAGCGCACTAGAAGAGCGCACTAAAAATGGAGTGCGTGATCTGCCCACCATTGGACATATATGTATGGAGCGCCCCTCTAGGCTAGCCCTCCCTAGTCTGCCTACATCGCTCCTCTGTGTATCCTCCCTTATCTCGGCCTGCTCCTCCGTCATCTGCACCTTCAAATGACGGCGAGCGCCAGCTATAGCATTCCCTTCTCAAATACTTTCACCTTCGCTATCAGGGAGGTAATTGTGGGATTTTGTTAGCCAGAGGTATTGCGTGTCAGTTTGACAGTATTCTTCATGGGGATCCCCCTCGTAGTGTCCTTAGGTCACTGTCCGCATTTGTCCCATGGGTCGAGCATTGGCAGTCTGTCTTTCTTCCTCACTTTCTTGGTGTGTGTTCTTCATCTCCTCCCTCTGTTGGCACGTTTTCCACCTGTGGCATCCTCCCTCGTACTCGTATCTCCAATGGTTTATGGGTCCTTGACTCAGGAGCCACCCACTACATGACGTCGGTTCGTTATGCCTTTGTCTCATTGGGTTCCGCCGGAACTGTTCGCTTTGTGCGGACTGGATCTGGCCAGTTCCTCCCCATCTAGGGTGTCGGTGTTGTCTGCTCTGTTAGCCCCATCCCTGTGTTGTTTCTTCTTGATGTTCTGTATGCTCCATCCTTGTAGCTCAGCTTGCTGTCGGTGCCTTCCCTCGATGATCAGTGCATGGATTTCTCAGCCAGTCAGGGTGTTAGCACAGTCATTCTTCTTCCTTCTTCCTTCCAGTCACGTCGTCTTGCGAGGTGTCAAATGCTACAAGATTTACCTTGTTCCTCTCATTCCTCATCTGCCGCCTCTGTTGGGTCCTCCCTTGTTCATGCCGCGCCCTCTATCTCCCCTAACGATGTTCAACTCTTGCATTGACGTCCTGGTCATGTGTTCATCGATGCCATTGCTAGCGTGCTCAAGCTCCAATCCGTTGTTGATCTCTCTCTATCCACCTTTCCTTCACCCTGTCCCTCTGATTGTCTTGACTATGCCCAAGGAAAAATGCTTCGTTCTCCTTTTTCTCTTCAGACTCCCAGTCCTCCCATCTCCTTGAACTTGTTCATGCTGATGTCATGGGTCCTCTTTCTCACGAGTTCCTTGGGGGTATCGGTCGGTCCGTTCTTTACTAATGACTTCTCCCGCTTTCGCTGGATGTTTGCTCTTTGCTAGAAGAGCGATGTTTGTGCAGTCATTAAGTCATGGTCAGTGCAAGTTGAATGCTCGTGTCAACGCTCATTTGCGCGTATTTCTTAGTGTCCGAGACGGCGAGTTCCTTGGACCCACCGCCCGGCTCCTTGAGTCTCAAGGGTGTGTCTACAGACTTTAGCTCCCTACACACCCCAAAAAATGGAGTGTCTGAGCGGTGGAAACGGACGCTTGCCAATGGTATTTACACCCTCTTTTCCAAGTGTGGACTCTCTCCTTTGTTCGCCTTTGAGGCCATAAGCTACATGACCTAGGTCTAGAAATGTGTCCAACACATTCCTCTCCCTTGCACTATCACTCCTTGTGAACGCTGGTATGCCCCTTGTGCCAACCTCCGCCTTGCTCGGGTCCAGGGCTATGTTGCGTCTATCTGGCTGCCCAAGGATCTCCACGATGAGAAACTCTCCCCGCGTGGTCGCATCTGCCCCTTCTTGGGTGTCTCTCCCCATTGCAAAGCTTGGTGCTTCTAGGACTCTGAGCACAAGCGTGTCATTGAGTCCTGTGCTGCCTTGCTCTTTGAGTCCTTCTTTTTCCGAGACCTCAGCCGTCCCTCAGCCACTAACTTCCTTCTGTCGCTCTATCGGTTGCAAGGGGATGTCGGCCCTCCTGTCCGAATAGTCTCTCCGATCCCTGCTTTTGTGTCTTCCTAACAGCCTTCACTCTCCGAGCGTCCTCCGGTGCCCGGCACCGTGTCCACATCGTCCTCAAGGTTCTTGCCATTTGTGCCGTCAGGCTCGTCTGGAGCTCCAGCATCTCCTGTTGTGTCCTGCCTTGTCCTGTCGGTGTCCGTGTCCCCTGCACTCTCATTTGTGACCCCATCCAGTTCACCCACTCCTGTTGTGCCCAGTCAGTCTGCCCCTGACCTGCCACCGTCCAGCAACCCTCCCTGTCCAGGACCTATTTCACAGTTTATCCCTGGTGGGAGTCTTTGTGCACTTCCCATACGCTCCTCCAACATCTCTGCACCCACCGCCCGTCCTTCTCAATCCCAACTTGCGCAGTCACTAGCGTTGCAGACGGGCATGGATGCCTTGAGCTTGGCGACAGGGGTTTTCCACCTGAGCTTTGCCCTTGGATATACACTGGACTGGACAAAACATGCGACCGCACTTGACGCCACCATCCTTGCTAGCATCGCTCAATGCCAAGCAAACATTGTTTCCACACCCTCGCCGCTTGAACTGACCACAATTTGACATGCATGTGCAGCACCCGACTCACAACAGTGGGAGGCTGCCATGTGGGGCAAGCTACGAGCTCTAGACGATCATGTTGTATATGAGCTGGTCGATCTACCGCTCGGCTATTAGGCCATCAACGCCCGTTGGGTCTTTTGTCGGAAATAAAAACCCAACGATGTACTTGACAAGTACAAGGCACATCTCATGGCCAAGGGGTTCTTCCAAGTCCCTAGGATTGACTTCGACGAGACATTCACTCCCGTCGGATGATGCACTACAGCTTGCGCCCTTATGAGTCTCGTAGCATACCATGATTGGGAGCTCGAGAAAATGGACGTGAACAACGCCTTCGTGTATGGAAGATTGGATGAGGAGATCTACATGGTGCAACCCCTAGAGTTCTTGGTTGGCACCGACAGAGTCTAGAGACTGCGGGAGGCCCTCTATGGTCTGAAGGAGTCACCACGGTGTTGGAGTTAGGAGATCACCTCCACCCTTGGAAAGGGGGGATACCAACGTAGCACAGTGGACACTTCCCTCTTTGTCACACAATGGTCTGCACCGTTTACCGCCATCCTCGTCTACGTTGATGACTTGCCGGTAGCTTTCCCGAGTCGAGAGGCAGTGTCATCTGTGAGGACTTTGCAAAAGTTTGAGTATGAGAAGAAAAACTTGGATCCAGTACATGTCTTTCTCAGCATGGGGCTTCCGCGTGATCGTTCCCGTCACGTCCTTCACCTTCCCAAGCGGCATACGTCAGGAGCCTGGGAGAGCGCTGTGCCTCCCTGCTTGAGGCCATGCCCACTATATCAACACCGATGATGCCTGCTGAGCATCAACACCAATGATGCCTCCTGTAAACTGTAGATGTATCAAAGCTGGGAGAGCCGGTGGAAGTCATTGCCTACCTGCAAGTCACACGTGAGAAGATGCGTGGAAGCTTCCTAGTGACACAGCCGCTGACTAGGCGTCTGACCAGGCATAGATGCCTAGTCAGCGGCTGTGTCACTAGGAAGCTTCCAAGCATCTTCTCACCTGTGACTTGTAGGTAGGCAATGACTTCCACCGGTATGTGTCACGACCGTTTCTGCACTCGTTTACAGCACTCAAACAAGTACAACAATGAGTGCAGAAACGGTCGTGACACATACACAGACGCACCCCACACTCAACCACTCTCAGGCAAGGGGCAAAGCCCAAGGGAACGAATGGCCACCAGAAACTTCCTACGTGCAAGTGCCTTTGTCAGGAAGTCAACACGCTGCATGTCAGTACCAACCCATATGACGGAGATCATGTGTTGCTCCACCACATCATGCACAAAGTGATGCTCAACCACAATGTGCTTCATGCAATTGTGAAAGACACCAGATTTATCCACAATGGCAAGGGCACTCTGGTTGTCGCAACGAAGCACAATGAAGGGTACGGACTGATCCAGCTCAAGGAACATGCCCTGCAGCCAGACTACCTCGGCAACCCCTGCACCCAGAGCAACATACTCTGGCTCTGACGAGCTACATGCAATGCAGCCCTGCTTCCCACTGTGCCAGGACACAGTGGTACCACCGAGCAGGAACATGTAACCGGTATGAATGTGTCCATCTGGACTCAAGGTCCAATCTTTGCCGGTGTAGCCGTCAAGAACCACCGAACACTACCGGCGAAAGCAGAGTCCGAGGTACGGTGTGGAGACCACGTACCGCACCACCTGCACAGCCGCATGAAGGACTCTAGCGCGTGGAGCCTGCCAAAACTGTACAAGGAGGTCGATGACAAAGGCGATGTCGCGGTGGTAGTGGCCAGGTACACCATAGATCCGATGAGATGGAGGTACAAGGTTACATCCACTGTCTCCCCTAGCTGCGTGGGATTTTCAACCTTTAGGGCATCTCGCCCGTCAGGTGTGAGAGGTGTGGAGGCCGTGGGCACTACGCCAAGGAGGTCACTGAAGTACTCCCCCACAACACGTGCGTATCGGGCCTCATGCAGCAGTACTGTCCAACTTCTACGATCTCGCACGATCTCCATGCCAAGAAACACCGCTACGGGACCAAGGTTCTTCATCCTATAGGCAGGCTAGAGGACCACCTTGGCCTCTTTCACGGCCTCCATAAAAGGAGACGCAATCATAAGGTCGTCGACATAGACCAGGATGGCGGTGAACTACTCAAGCGTCCGTCGAATAAAGAGAGAGGGATCTGCCTCGCTCTGTACATATCACGCACAAGTCAGGTTGCCACTGATCTCCTGGTTCCAACACTGAGGAGACTGCTTGAGGCCATACAAGAACTTGCGCAAGCGCCGGACCTTGTCATCATCCTCAAAGCCAGATGGCTACGTCACGCAAATCTTGTCATCCAGAGAGTCATGGAGGAACGCATTGTTCACATCCATGTGGTGCACTTCCCGGTCATGCTGAGCCACTACAACAAACAGAGCGCGAACTGAGGTCATGCGGCTAACAGGGACAAAGGTGTCAGTGTAGTCGATGCCCTCAATCTGAGGGTACCCCGTGACAACCAAGCGAGCCTTGTGGTGTTCTAGTGAGCTATCCGGCTTCACTTTTTGAATAGTCTTCCTCCCATGTGGAAGGTCGATTAGCTCGTAAACTCCGTGCTATTGGATGGCGCGAAGCTCATCCTCGCAGGTAGCACGCCAGGCGTCAACATCCTCTAATGAGAGAGCTTCCCTCAGTGTGCCCGGATCACGTGCCATAGAGGGAGAGCTCTGAGTGGCAAGTGCACACACCTCAGTGCTAGATCTGACAACCATAAGGTCAGCTGCTGCATCACGAGCGATATAAAACTCGCAAGTGATGAGATCGTGCCCTACAGGGCACACCGGATCTACCTCTGTGTGCTCACTGTAGACACTCACGCCTAGGGCCTTTTTGTCGGGATCACCATTCGCGATGCTGCGAGTGGAGCACCTAGGTGAGGGACCCGGGACTCGCTGGACTCCGGAGTCCAATGGTCGAAGACGACCGTCGGGCTAACGTGAGTCACCTAGGCTCAAGGGGTTCACCTCAGGCTCAGTGACATGCGCGACCGGAGCTGGTGAGGGCTGAGGCAAAGGAGCAGGTCATGTAGTGCAAGGAGATGCCTGTGTGGGAGACACAGAACTGCGTTTGACAGTAGGAGGAGGAGGTGAGACAGGACCACGCACAGAGGTAAGAGTACTAGCGGACATAGGTACAAGATCATGGGTACCTGTGGGGTGTGAGGGAACGGGGGTAGAAGCCGGCTGTGTTGGAGAGGTCTTTGGGTCGACAGCGATGATCGCTGGGTCATCAAGAGCTGGAGACCAAGAAGTAGAGGGGGCTCGAACGGACACATCAGCCGGACGAGAGGTGCTCATAGGCTCACACTCTCCCATCCGTCGAGAAGCCTCACACATGAGAACGTGTGTGACTGAGAGCGACGTGATCAAGGTCAGATCACGGTAGATGAGAGACTCAATGAAGAGCGCGTTATGGGACTCAACAATGCAAGGACAAGAGCGGTCCAAAAAACGCCAGGCCTTTGACCGTAGGGAGATGCCTATGAAGGCACACAAACGACCCCGCCGCGAGACCTTGGACCTCCGCTGGTCCTCAGAGTACCTCACAGAAGCCAAGGATCCCCAAACATGAGCGAGACGTAGGTCAGCACGGTGCACAAACCAAATCTCGTATGGTGTAACGTGGTCCGGAAAGGGACCGTACGGGAGGCGGTTCCAGGCTCATGTCATGGAGGCAAATCCTTCGAAGGCAAAAGACTCCGGGAGACCGTACTCAGACCGCATAGCGTGGACCGCATCCTCCACGGTGCGGTTCCAGCTCTCAGAGACACCATTTTGCTGATGAGTAGGAGGAGCAAAGACCTGATGAAAGACCCCGTGCTCAGCGGAGAAACTTTCCATCTCACCAAGAAACTCGCCGCCGCGATCGGAACAAAAATTATGCAACGTGTGGCGAGACTGACGCTCAACCATCACTAGCCAGAGGAGAACCGCGAGAGTGGCATCACTCATCTGCTGCAGGTTGTAGGCACACCGCATCCGGGTGAAGTCATCAGTCAAGGTCAGGACGTATCTGCCCTTATCAGATAGGGACTCGACAGGAAGAGGACCGAATGGACCAACTCAAGAGGGCAAAGTGGGTGAGAACAAGAGTCAGGGTAACTGCAATGATGCATCTTACCCTGAGGGTAGAATAGACAATCGGTCTTGGGCGGCTTCTTGAAAGAAGTCGCGTCAAGACCAAATGCAGGCTGTGTTCGAGTGGACTTGGACATAGTGTCAGAGCCCACATGACACAGGCGACGATGCAATAATCGCTAGTGCTCAGCAGACAGAACGCCTATGAGAGATTCTTGAGCAGGAGGGGAGGGGAAGCAAGAAGAGGGAGGAGAACTCCGATTGACACAATACATATCATCTATAACAGAGGCATGGAGAACAACGGTACGAGTATCAATAACTGTCAAAGTCGTAGAGTTTGCAGTGTGCTCCACAGAGAGTCCAATCAGTGAGCAGGCACGCACAGAAAGCAAGCTGAGCTCAATGTCAGGCACAAAAAGCACCTCAAAAGGATAGAGGGGGCCAGACAGACCATCAAATCACACAACCCCAACACCCTGTACCGGCAGGGAGTCACCAGAGCCTGTATAAACGGAGCGAACAGACGCAACAAGCCGAAGAACAATGAAGTCACTACAATGGCAGGTCATGTGATGAGTGGCACCAGAATCGATGATCCAAGTGCCACCGAGATCACGACCGGAGGACCTCGATGTACAACGGGAAATGTAGCACTCGGCCTCAGACGGGTGTTGAGCAACAGCTGAGGAGGAATGGCGAAAGGCACAGAGGTGCGACTCATGAATCTAATCGGTACTGTCAGGCCCGTCGTCATCACATGCTAGATGTACCTCCCCACACAAGTCATCACGAGCAACAAGAACAGACAAAAGAACAGTCTATGAACCACCCGGCTGTGAGAACACACTCGCACCTCCCTGAAAGCGAAGCGCCAAAAGATGACGGAGCTCGGCGATGGTGCGGTCACGCTGGTCTGGGTCGCCAGTGCTCACCGGTTAGGAAGCAAGAACTACTGCAGTCGTGGTCGCCGTGAAACCGGAGGTTGTGCTGCTTGACGCAGCGCGTTGCGCGCGTGCACCTTGAAGACTGTGAGTGATCCGCGCCCAATCAAGCCACTGCTGGCACTCGATGTAGCGATGAGCGCCTCCACAGTTGTAGCATTGGACAGTGTGTCCACTGCTACCGTGCGAGGTCTGCTGCTGCTACTACGACTGCTGATGGCCCGCACCACGCTCCTTCCTACCCTTCTTCCCCTATGCCACGGCTGCCACACCCTGCATCTGAGTCGAGGTAGCCAAGGTAGAAGCAGAAGAGGAGGGTAAGCCAGAGGATGAAGAAGTGGTCAGCAAGAGCGACGTTGGCGGTGACGCAATGACCGATACAGCAAGAGAACTCTCCTAGTGGGCCACAGCTGCCTCGCGGGTGGAAGTCACCTAGAGGAAGAGCTGATGCCTCCAGGGCAGAAGCTCAAGGGAGGTGGAAAGGGCTTAAGCACGGCGTCGCTGTACCTCAAGAAGATGTCTACGTGCTCAAGACAGACTTCCATCAGGAGTGTGTGAAGAGCCCAGAGTTGTGTACCTCCTGAAGTCCCAAGGCGCGTGTAGATGTACATGGCACATTGCCAGTAATCAGCTGTGGACTCCGCAGGTCCCTGACGAAGGGAGTGGAAAGCCTGAATGTGAGCCGCGTGTGTGGCATGTGTCTCTGCAGCAAGCAGGGACAGTGCCAGGTCCGAGTCCCCACGTGGATCAGCACCCACGCCCATGCCTTCCTCTCCAAGGAAAGGGCGAAAGTCCACAACCGTCTCGCGTGGTACGGCGTAAAGGAGTCCGCGCATTGCCCGAGCCGATGTCAGCACCTGAGCACGGTCTGTAACCTGGTACATACTTTGATAGTACGACAATACCCCCTCTGAAGTGGCCCAGACTTGGAAAAGAGTCTCCCAGCAGTCAAAGCCGTCCTCGCTCACATAGCATGGTGGTGGTGTCTCGAAGTCCTTGGGTTGTCGCTCCGTGGGGAGGGCAACCACAGGCTGGGAGGAATGAGGGATGCGCACGACACCGGGATGAGGAAAGTCGCCGAGGTAGGGATCAGACGAGGGTCGGATCCCCGAGAACAGGTAACCGGAACGCGTCTGAAGCTGGCGGAGACACTCCTGATGCACGCGAATCTCCCTCTCATGTGTGTCGTCATCCATCCCTGGCATGTCAGGGTCCTAATCCATAGGATTGAAGAGTGGCTGGTCCTATCCTGCTGCTCTCCTCGGTGTAAATGCTGACTGTTGTGCAGAAGGTATGGCATCGCCGACTCCCCCGGATGTCAGTTGTGGGGCCATGGCCTGACCACGAATAAGATGAGTGAGCACACGGATGGCATCAGTCTATTGCCATCGCAGCAACGATGGCAGCAGCAGCGATGAAAATGAAGACGACAATGAGGTCGACAACACAGAAAACAACGGAGACGATAACAATAGCAACAATAGCAGCAGCCATTACATTTCGTGGCATGGTGAACTTTACAACAAAAACAATGGCGACGTCAATGACAATGCCGCCGCCGCCGAAGCCGACTGACGACAATGAGGACAACGAAGATGACGACGACGACAACGAAAACAACAATGACGATGACGACAGCGACGAAAACAATGACGACAATCTACAACAGTGATGGCAACGATGATGACGAGGAACGTGACGATGATGGAGACGTCGATGACAATGTCAACGACGACGATGACGACAACCACGACGACCACGACCATTACGATGACGACGACAAAAAAACAACCACAATGACGACGATGACGATGACGATGACGATGACGATGACGACGATGCCGACGAGGACAACGACGACGACGACGACGACGACGGTGCCAGGTCTTAGCCCCCACGTGGATTAGCACCCACGCCCATGCCTGCCTCTCCAAGGTAGGGGTGAAAGTCCATGACACTATCGCGCAGCATGGCGTAAAGGAGTCCGTGCATTGCTTGAGTCGCTGTCAGCACCTCAGCGTGGTCCGTAACCTGGTACGGACTGTGATAGTAGGGCCATACCCCCTGTGAAGTGGCCCAGATCTGGAAGAGAGTCTCCCAGCAATTGAAGCCGTCCTCGCTGACATAGGGTGGTGGCAGTGTCTCAAAGTTCTTGGGTTGCCGTGGGGAGGACAACCACAGGCCGGGAGAAACGAGAGATGGGGAAGACAATGGAACAATGAAAGTCGCCGAGGTAGGGATCAGGCGAGGGTCGGAAACCCAGGAACAAGGAACCCGAACGCGTCTAAAGCTGGCAGAGATGCTCCTGATGCACGCAAATCTTCCTCTCATGGGTGTCGACATCCATCCCTGGCATGTCAGGGTCCTCATCCATAGGATCAAAGAGTGGCTAGTCCTGTCCTGCTGCTCTCCTCAGTATAAATGCTGACTATTGTCCAGAAGGTATGGCACCGCCGACTCCCCCGGATGTCTGCTGTGGGGCAGTGGCCTGACCACGAATAAGATCAGTGCGCGCACGGATGGCGTGAGTCTGCTGCTGCTGCTGCCAATGACGTATCTCATCCCGCCGACTCCGCACATCCGCAATGGCCTGCAAGCATGGGCTCATGACCCCTGAGGAGGAGGAGGAGAGATCTAGTAGTCCTTTGCCCTTGTCACCGGTCGGAGCCATGTCAGCGCTCAGTATGGACCGGGACGTCAAACCGGTCGAATTTCAAAACCGTCAGAGGTTATGGAGAAGCTGAAACGCTCGCAATTTTTACGTTCCGACCCCTAAATTTGACTAAGGCAGGTGCTAACGTCAACAGGGGTTTGCTGACATCAGCAAGGACCTGATGACGTTAGCAAGGAAAATGCTGATGTCAGCACAATTTTTCTTTTTTTGGAACCCTCATGGCTATTGGGCAGCTTCTCCGCGACAGCCACGCGGAAGTTGCGCGGAAGCTCCGCAGCAACTTTCGCTCGGCTATTGCCGCTGTTGTGCTTGCGCTTGCAGTAGTAGCCATGCAGCTGCTTGCGTAACTGTGGCAGCAACTGCGCGCTACTGCTGTGTAGTGGCGCTATTGCGCACTACTCTAGCTGCGCGCAGCTACTGTTGCGTGCTGCCGCTGCCACGCTGCTGCAGCTGTTGCTAGCTACTATTGTTGCTCCTCAATTTTGCTACTCTTGCGTGCTGCTGCTTGCTGTTGCTGCAGCTGCCTGCCGCTGGCTGCTACGGCTGCTGCCTGCTGCCACTGCGCAGCGCGCTGCTCCTGTTACGCGCTGCGGCTGCTGCGCACTACAGCTGCCGCGCGGTGCTGCTGCAGCTGGCCCCCGCTGCTTGCTGCGGCTGCGATCTGTTGCCGCCACTCCCAACGTAAATGCCAACAGCTGCTAGCCGCTGCCGCTTGCTGTAGCTATCGCCTTCTGGTGTTAGGGGTTGCTGCTGATGCACTCTCACGTGCTGAAGGTGGGTGACGATAAGGCAATCGGGTGACGTCGACAGGTCTGTGTGGATTGGCTGTAGCGGTGACGCTCATGGCTGTTGCTCTATTGCGTCTCTGTTGCGCAGCTTGGCGAGAAATGTCTCACCGCTATGATACCATGAGAAGATGTGTGGAAGCTTCCTAGCAACACAACCGCTAACTAGGTGCCAGTACGTGGTTAAACGTTGACGACAGTCACAAGTCGTACACACAACGGCAAGGGTCTAGCTAGGACACACAAGGCAAAGTGTCAAAATGCTTCAATAGCATTTGCAGAGAGAGATGACAAAAGACAGGTCCATAGCATAAATACCTGCCGCGGCGCACGGCAGATGTCGCACGTGGCAGTGCAAGGTCTGTCCTAAAACCGACCCAAAATCATTGTATTGGCCGTAACTCAGCGTAGACACGTCAGAACGCTACGCCGTCTCAACCTAGACATGCAAAATCACAAGCCAGACGCTACGACTAGTCACATGCATGTATCCGGCATCAAACGGTGGACGCACAATGCAAAAACATGCAAGTCGGGCCCACGGCCTTTCCATCGATACACTCCTACGTGTTTCAGAACAACTGCACGAGATCCCAAGCAGCGTCCAGAGCTCTGAGACGGTCGTTGGTCAGCTCGAAGCTGGCAGTCCACCACCAGACGACGCACCGGTACCACCTGGGTCCGCATCAGGGATTTGCACGGGCATGGACACGGCCCAGTTGTCAGAGTAAATTGTACAGGTCGACGGGAACGTCACAAATCACAGCAACAGGGTTCCAACTATACCCGGCTGCCACCAAAACAGACGTCACCTTTGTTATGAACATTGTTGCACAGTTCTCCCAGCGCCCGAGGACACGCCACATGGTGGCAGCGTTGCGCGTCGACAGGTATGCACTCTCCACTGCACGAGTTGGCCTGTGCTGCCAGGCATGGCCGTCAAGGTCGTCGATGGCTACACTGATAGCCAAGGATGGCAGCGGTACTACCGGTACCGCGGTATACCGCTGTTTTGTACCGCGGTATCGTGGTACCGCGGTACCGGTATTCTATTGGCGGTACCGGGTACGGTATCGGTACCCACCTCAAGGGGTACCCCTCTTCTGTACCGCGGTACCGTACCGCGGTATGGTACCGCGGTACTTCAAAACTGAAAGCAACAATCGCGAAATTGTATTTGAAGTCACCGTTTTTTAGCCTGTTCTACACATTTGCAACGGATTTTTACTTAATCCGCGCTAGGATTTCAGTATTAGTCAATGTTCCCACTCAAAAAACGAGTTTTACAATCTACGGTAAAGGATGTACCGCGGTACGACTGGAAAACAGCGGTAGTTTACTAGTACCGTTGGTAACGCGGCACCGGTACCGGTATCGGTATTGACCCGCCAAAAATCTTGTATACCGCGGTACGAGTACCGTGGTACTCGGGTACCGCGGTACTTTGGTACCGCGGTACTGAATACCGCGGTTTACCATCCCTGCTGATAGTGATTGGGCGCATGATACACATGCGCGCAATCGCACTCGCTGTGTCTTTCTCGTCGGTGGAACAACAATCTCGTGGGAAAGTGGCAAGCAGGGTTGTGTGGCACGCAGGTCCTGTGAAGCCGAGTATGTTGCGCTTGGTACAGGCACCTGTGAGAGTATTTGGCTGCATCCATTGTTGCGGCACTTGTGTGTTTCTATCCGCTGCATCATGGTCAATAATGACTTTCGTGCTTTGCACGAAGCACATCAATGTGGAACACCCTTTTGTGGGTTAGCATGCAACTGCAAACGTCGTCCAAATTGTTCGCATCAACGCCCGATAGCTGCGAGTTGTCTTCTTTACGAAGGCATTGAGCGGCAATGTCTTCAAGACTACAATTCACTCCATTGGATTGTTGTGCCCTCGTGATGTTCCTGGTTGATGTGTCATGCCAATACTTCTGTACAGTCATGTCTCGCGACGTTGATGTTGTGACTGAGTGTCAACTATGGGTCATGGAGGAATCCTGGTGTGTACAGCAATACCACCTGGTGGCCTCTGACTTCGTTGCTACCTATTCGTCAAGAGGTTCACTCCATGGCATGATTCACTGCTTAACAGAGCGCCTCTCCTTTCACCTTCACAACACATTGTCGAAGTCCAGTGTTCTACTCCACATCCTAACTGATACCTTATTCTTAGCCGACAGCCCCCGGAGCAAGCATGAGCCAGCCACAAGAACTACGTTGAAACGAATGCCAAATGCAGGATAAAGAAGGTGAGCTTACATACCAAGAAGTCAACATACCAGTAAGCAACAGAAAAGCAGCAATCGGGATGGAGCGAATCATGTTTAGTCCAGCCCTGGCAGCCACCAGTTGTGAACTCAGTCTGCCATCCACTTCAGCCATGCAGGTGACTTGACTGTGTCACATGCTGTCAACCTTCGCCCACACACACACACCAACAAAAAAAAAAAAAAGTGGTGACATCGTCGTGTGCATCTATACAGCTGTCTCAGATGCCCACCTGTTTCGTCTGTTTAGGCACAAGGACAGTGACCTGCGGTGAAAGATAGATGCTGGCAAGTTCTCACATGCCAAGATGAGAGCGAAGTATGCCTACATTTGGAAAGCAGCGGTGTGAAAGTGGCTGCATTGAATTCACACTGACACCCCACGTGTGCACGAGAGGGCGAGGGACGGCGGGCGCTGCAACATGCACGGCTGCCGTTTCGCGCTTCACATGCGCGACGTGAGGGCCATGGCCTTGCGGATGCGGTCGAGGTCAGTCTCCACAAGGTCGCGCTTGATGTCCGACACCTTGGTGCACCCCGCCAGCGCCATCGCGAGCTCAAACTCGTTGCGCAGCATCGACAGCACGTTGCGCACGCCCGCCTCACCCTCCGCCGCCAACGAAAACACGATGGGCCTTCCAACCTGCACAGGCACCAATCGCGGAGCCAAAAGCCAGAAGAAAAGCTTGAACCCTGTCTGGAACGTCCAAGGGGCCGCGCCTCTGCTGCGAGCGAGACTGTGATGGGGGCTGCCGACCTGCCGGGCACTCCCAGAGTCAGGCCTCACAGCCTAGCGGGTAGATTCGCATCAACATGACGCAACGACATACACAATGCAAGGACCCATCAACAGGATGTGTGAAATTCTCGTTGCACCAACAACGCTGTCCAAGCAGATTCTGCAAGTTGATTGCACTGTCCCTCTCTCTCTCTCTCTCTCAAAGGGTAAACAGCTCACAGCGTACTGTCCACACCCAAAGAGGCATGCGGAATTTATGGAGTGCCAAGACATCGAATTACCACGGTATTGCGATGAAAGCCTGCAAGGCTAGGCAACTTGTCAAGGCGAACAGTGCCACCATCTCTGTGGGGAGACCTCCACAGTGGGATCCCCGCACCATCACCAGCATGGCGTTCGGATTTTGTTTTGTTCTTCAAAAACAGTTAGAAAAGCGATGAAACGAAATGAATCCTAGAGTGGGATCCCCGCAGAATCACCAGCATGCTGTTCCGACTCACTGCCTTCCTCCCTGGCCCCTGCCTCCCTGCCACTGCCGGTGGCAACTTCTCCACCACCCTGCCCCCTGGGTAGTGATGTGGGTAGATGTGTGGCTCTCTACCCACCCCAGATCCTCCTGCCGACAAAGCCTCGGCAAACAGGTTCCAGCCAAACACGTCTCCAGTGGCTCCTATCGAGTAAGCTGCACGTCTGGGCCAATCAGGAAGCTTGAAACTGTACCCGTTTCCCGAGGCTTGCTGCCAACCACCATTCAACTGAATGGCGAGTAACTCCACCACCCCACTCCCCCCAACCTCAACCACCGTCTCCCCTTACCCCCTCCTCAAACCCCATCCCCT
>SZWC01016120.1:48478-64878 GCA_023375785.1 Penium margaritaceum
GGTGGGGTAGGTAGGGTGGGGTGGGGTGGAGTGGAGTGGAGTGGGGTGCGGTGGGGTGGGCTGGGGTGGGCTGGGGAGGGCTGGGCTGGGGTGGGCTGGGCTGGGGTGGGGCTGGGCTGGGGTGGGGTGGGCTGGGATGGGGTGGGGTGTGAGGGGGTGAACAAGTGAGCGTACAGCCATGCGAACAACTTATTCGCCTGTACGCTGCATGTCTGTACGCTCACTTGCTGACTTCGAAAATTGACTGACGTGTTATTGGTGCTTGCTTGCTTGCTGACTTGCAAGCATGCTTCCTTCACCGACGTCGCTAGTCTCAGCTGGAGAAGCCACGCATTGCTGCTGCACTGCATTCCAATTCTGCGATGTGTGATCAAGTTTCGGGCAGCTACGAAGATCGTCACGTCACGGGGTTTGCATTGATCCGCTTCCGTTATCACACATCCTGAACACCTCTTGCGCATCCTCACTCCCTTTCACTCATTACCTCTCAAACTTGCTCACTACCTTTTACGCTTCCTTCCCTGTTCGAGTATGGAAGGGCGCTCTCACGTTCCATGCTCACCCTTCGCTTTCTACACTCTGCATTCCTCCCTCAACATCCCTTCTTCCGCTCACTCACTCCTCCCTCCGTTTTCAACCTCCTTCCCTTGACTCTCCTTTACTTCATTCCCAACCTCCCTCCCTTCGCCATCTTTCGTTCCGTCCCCAACCTCCTCTTATCCACCCTCCAACCGCCGCCGATCTCCGCCAGTCTCCTTCCCTCCGCTCTCCATCGCACTTCACTGCACGCACAGTATGCGCTCGAACGCGTTGCGGTTCTCCTTGAGGGTCCACTCGTCCTCCGCGCCACTGGCGTAGTAGTCGTACGCCTGCTTTGGCAGCTTCTCCTTGGCGATGGCCTGGTACTCCATCACATTCGTGATCGCGTTGTTGGTCGCCATGGCGTGCGCGCTTTGCTGTGCTGTACTGTCCTCGACCGAAGCTCACTTGCCTACCTGGAGCCAAATTCAATCCTTAAAAGAGCTCGCGGAGGCAAACTGCAGTCCCGGCAGGAGCAGCAGAAACAGCACGAGCGGCAGCAGCGGCGGCAGAGGCAAGAAGTACTGCCGAGCGGAAGTGCTGACTCGCTACAGTACATCCTCGACGAGCACTCGTCTCAGCTTATCGCCAACCGAACGCTAAAGAGAAAGGAGTCTATCAGACGCGTTCCATACACAACGCATAGTACCCTCATATAACGTCGTGCCACTAGTATTCGCTCAGAATAATTCTAAACGATGAAATGTTTCAACGTTGTTCGGACTTAAAACATCTTTCCGACTAGGAAAGATCAGCTTTAAAGTGGCCAAAGCATACATGTTCACATGATTTGTGTTCATTTCTTCTACCTGCGTCTATGACTCTCTAGATCGCTCCTTCAATCGGATGGTAGGTGCAAGAGAGAACGAGAATCATTCCAGCAAGGAGTTAGAGCTACAAATCAAACATCTGAAGCTCACTCTTTTGACGTTTGATGCGTTTGACAAAGACTTAATTTGTTTATTCATAGCTAGATTTAAACATGCTGCACTTTAGCAACGCACAAGAATCACAAAAAGTGACAAAATTTGCATAAATGTTTGGGAACTAAACTGTAGATGAAAAATACATTGAATACCATTCGCACTACGGTAGTTTCAGCCTAGCCTGACACTATGAACAGTATCTAGAATCTTCATCTCTAGTCTATTTCATGATTCAAAGAAGAAAATATTTCAATATGGTGATACGCTCTATGCTTATGATATAAGGAAATAATTAGGCACCATTGGTGTAACCCCTCAACATCCACATTTGCACCTAAACCCTAATGCTTAAATGGTAACTAAATACATGATAATGGAATCATTAGAAATCTATGCCAACACTCCCATGCTTCGTTGTGCTAATCTTTGAGCCAACCCATTGAACAACAAAAAGGTAAACAAATTTTGCTAAATCCATAAGTGATTTGCCACATTACAAGAATGTAGATGATTTGAGGGGCATTATAAAAATTAAAACACCGTATGATTTTTTTAAATTGTTAGATCTTGAACCAATAATTATGTTCCTCTTGCTTATAAAAATGAATTATTCACCACATGGATTGTCTTTATAAATCCGTTTCCTTGCATGTCTTATACATCATCAACGATTATTGGTTAAAACATTTTTTCCTCCTACGTAAGGAAAATGCTAGAAAATAAATCATATGCAAGAATCAACAAACAATCACATTTTCAATTTGTGTTTCTCTTCCAAAACAATTTCCAATCCTTTGCATTTGATTATGAATGATAAAAATTTAAAATGTTACAGTACTAATTATTCTATATGATGATTGAAGAACCATAAGAAACTTTAAATGTTTTGTAGATAATATTATTCATCACTTTTATAAAACAAAACCTTACCAAGTGAAAAATGTTCTAAAAATTCAAACTCATATTCTTCAAACTAAAACATTCTGAACCTGAATAGTGTAAATCAGGTCAAGATCTTTAACGAGAACGAAATATTTCAAACACCCCTAAACTATATAATATACCCTAGCACTTTAAAAATTCTTCATTTTCAATATGTTATGGCCCGTAGCTTAATTTAGCTTTCTAATCATGAAACTTCTATGATAACAATTAAATAATAATGTTGTGATATTTTCTGAATTCGTTTTTTATTCAAAATGTCCCTTCATTTCACTCGATTTGGTGTAGAAATGGGAATCATTCTACCCTTCAAGGCATCAATTGTAGTCATTCCTCAAAACAATGTACTAGAATGTATCAATTTAGATAAAGAAAACATTTTTTTCAAACCAAAACAATAACATTCGTCCATTTTTATAGGAACAAAATCATAAAGCAATAGGTTAAACTATTAGATGAAAAATTCTAAACATCTTTCATGAATGTTTTCATTTGAAACAGAACAAACACTAATAAACATCATGGTGTGCAAGAAAAAAGACATCTTGGGAACGAATAAAATCATTTTCATGGATTTCAGGGGGTACACCTGTTTTAATAGTGATACCGTATTGCAACAGTCCATGATATTCTCAAAGTGGAATTTTTTAGTTACTCTATGATGAAGGAAATGGGAACCTTGTACAAGTACCTTCATGAAATCAACCATTCATATCAATTGGATTTTCTATGCATGTGAAAAAACAAGGATTATTATCATGGAACTGTTAGATGTGACGATTACTACGCCTATTTTTCTAGACAAGCAGGCGCAATCGGTTTCAAATTGCAAGAGCCAACAAGAAGTTAGGGAATTTTCTCTCAAACATTTCCGGGTTCAACGGCAGAGATTTTCTCTACTTGTACACGCTAGATTTCATTCTAGCATCTAGGTCCATGGATTGGAATGGACCCTAGAGCTGTAAAATCATGTGTGTTGCATGCATAGCATGGCTGTGCATGCCTGCTGACTTAGACCAGTCACCATCTATCTAGTGCAACTATACATTGTTCGCTTATGGGTTAGGTCTAGTCAGGGTGGGGTTACACTTGACAGGGCAGTGTGAACCACCCCGCATCAATTATTGCATCAACACGACTCAGTACCAGCATGCAAGGCCAAGAGTGAAGACCACTCTACATCAACGCATGCATGCAAGAAACAACACAATGTCACAGCATGCATGCACGAGTCATTAGCCATATGCAAAGCCAAAAGCGAGGACCGCTCTACATTAGCACAGCCACGCACGACCTAGCAACAGCAGCTACTAGAAGGGCTACTACCTATAAGAAGATTCCCAGGTTAGGAATCTTTCCACTTGCAACCGAAAGCTTCCATCAGCCAAGACAGCTGTCAACTTGCCAGTAGCCTGCTATAGGAGGTGGCCAGCCTAGCAATCTTCAATCAACAACTCGGTCATCACCAAGCTTTCCACCTAAAGTCTACCACCGCAGCCTCCACTACTTCTAAACATCACTTGAGGCCAAGACTTTACAAACAATCTTCTCAAGATCCTAGTAAGCTTGGCAACAGTCTGCCACCCTCAGCACGAGAACGCCCCTCACTACGTGAAGGCCTGACTACCTAGAAGAGGTTGCCAAACTACGCCCAAGACTCAAGCTACTAGCCTACACTTCTCTTGCTAGACATTGCCCACGTGTGGACCAGGAGCTGTGGCTATGAGTGAGAGTCAAGTGTTTCTCTCTAGCGGACTTGTGTTTGTTGTACTCTTTCTTGTACTATCGTTTTGATCAACCACAATCATTGAGTCGTAGCAAAGTCCCAGTTCCAGCTTTCTACTCTTTCACTAGTTGCTTCCAAGGAAAACGGTCCCATCAAATGGAAACCTAACCCTTGTTACATCCCACAAAAATCAACATGGAATCAAAGCAAGGTCTATGCTGAAATCATCTATAGTCTGAGTCCTACCTAGTGGTGTGTTCTAGAGGAGTTGTAGAATCTTGTCGCCTACGTGAGCGAGAAACTAACGTCTTCTAGCGCCCAATGTGGGATCTAGACTCCAAATTTCAAAGGCAACGTGGTTCACATGAGCAACATAGGGATGGAGAATTTACTTTCAAAACTCTCCACCTCTTGATGAAAATTTTGTCATGCATGGTTTGTGCATGGGAGAAGATCAAGGTTGCCATGTGGTAGAGCAAGTGGGACGCAAGGCGGAAGAAGAGCAAAGCTTGGTAAATGAAGTAAAGCACACAGCACAACAAGAAGCAGCTACGCGTCAGGCTGTGGAGCAAGAGACCATGGCATCCAGGCAGAAAGTAGGTGCAGAAGAGATACTCTACCAGCAAGAGCAGCTCACACGTGATGCTCAGTTGAAACAGCTTCAGCAGTGGATGGCCTAGCTACAACACTACAACTAGCTACAATAGTAACAACTGCAACTACAACAACAACAACAGCAACAACGGTAGCTGTGGTTTAATCATGCTCAGCGAACTTCACAAACATCATCAGCACATCTACCTTAGCCAAGTCCTCCACCAGTCATGCAGCAGCCTGTCATAACTCCACAAGTGTCACCAATAGCGACGACCCAACTAGGAATGCAGAAGCATTTTCAAGGCCAACGGCCACAAGTTACATTGGGCATGCCCAGAATGAAATTGTTTTAACCATCTCTTCAAGCACCAACGCCTCAAACACACATGGGGTAACCACATCCAACACTGTAGCCTATGTTTCAGCTGTAACCAGCAACGGAAAACGTACAATGGTGTCACACAACTCCAAGATAAGGAGTTGGGTACCAGGGGTTAGAGGACATATGCCAGTAATAGCACACTTTTTGAATTTACACAAGATTAAGATGGACAAGTATGATAGGGAGAACTTCCCGCACTGGGCCCACAAGTTTAAGCAAGTGGCCCAATTACACAACATCTAGATTTTCAACATTTACTATTATGTTCCTCCTCCCCGAAGATCTCCACCACACAATTTGTTGGACTTCAATTAATTCACGCAAGATGCATACATGGTGCTTGAAAATTAACTAAATCCTCGCATTCAACAAGCCATTTGCATGTACGAGGCATCAATTGTGCAAGCCAAACATGGATGGACTTATCTTCCTTGGACCTACATGTCATGCGTCTTCACTTTCAAGTTTCATCTCCTCACAAAGCTCTCCCACATCAGCCTCAGCAGCTTTAATGACATTGATAATAACATCATCAAGGCAAAATCGCTCCGTGACCAACCTACCCTCATAGATGCACCCATCTCTGAGCTTATTTTTGTGATTTTCTTGCTCAACAGCCACACGAGAGACATGAATGCCATGAATAGAGTTCTTGGATTCAAGCATAAAGCAGCACAAACTAAGGCATACGTCTGCAAGATGATATTGACAAAAAATAGAGACCGCCAAATCACAAGCAACAAAGCTCGCATTTTGAACAATGCAGCTTACCACAATGAAAAAGAGAAGAGCGCATCTCACTCCCCGTTGAACAGCCATGTAGTGATGATGTTAGTATACTCCCACGAGTCAATGCACTCCCTTCCAAAGGCAATCGCACGCAATACCATCGGCGAGCTGACAGAATAACATCCTGATATCACGTGTCATAATTTTAACAAGAAAGGGAACGTAAAGAAAACCTACTTTAAGAAGTTGCACAATAAGGAGAAAGGGAGGATGCATAGCAACTTCAAGGGGAAAGAAGCGAGGGGGAGAAAAGGAGGAGAATGGAGGAAAAAAGAATAAAAAGGACGGTCAACAGTTCGACAAGAAGGTGAAGGAGGAAGGCAAAGGGCAGTAGTTTGAGAACACTTAATCAATGTTCCAGTTGTCTGAATGTCACAGCAAAAAGCTCGTTCGCTCGCCGTATGTTTGCTATCTAGACGTCGAGTGTACCTCGCACATCACGTACCACAAATCATGCCTCCACAACTACGAGAATTGAGATCAAAGCAACGTGACAGTCGCCGACAACAAGCAGGTGCACGTGCTTGGCAATCGCATGAGGATCGTGACAATGTATGATGAAGTACATGTCAAGCATAGCAACGTACCCTACATACGTGACATTGTTCTTAACCTACTCTCCCTCACCTGACTCATGAAGAGAGGAGCTTGCATCATCAATAACGGCAAGCATGTCATGCTCAAAAGCCATAAAAGAAAAACCTTTGCAGAAGGTCAACTCCTTCCTCATGGCATGATTCAGCTTGACGTCAGCCCACTAGATCAAGATGGGACAAATTCCCCATTTGCACCAGGAAGTTAACACCATTCTGTAGAAGCAAATGTTGTGTTATGGCACAAGATGCTTGGCAACATTGGTTATCAGTTAGTGGAATCCATGGTGAAGGAGGGCCATGTTAATGGCCTCAGTATCAAGAAAAGTGACCAAGGCAAAAATGATTCTTGTTAGGACTGCGTTCGTGCCAAGTTGCCACCACAAAAGTTTCCTCTTTGAAGCAAGTCTGGAATCACTCAAAAGTTAAGATTGGTTCACACCGACATCTGCGTACCGCTCCTCTCAGTAACGGCTTATGGTGGACACCACTCCTTCCATATCTTTGTAGATTATAGGACACATTTTCTTTGAAGCTAATCTCCCCACACCGGAGATGAAGCGCCAACCTACTTCTTGAAATGGCTGGCAATGGCGAGGAGGCAAAGCAACAAGAAGCTACAATTCCTATGCTTTGACAATTTTGTCGATTATACCAGCACATGATTCATATTGCAACTTAAGGACATGGGCATCATCTAGCAGTACTGTGTACCATGTATCCCGTACCAAAATGGTGTCGTAGAGAAGGCAAATCACACTGTTCAAGAGACATTCAATTCCATGCTGCTAAGAGCATAATCGGACAACTCTTCTTGGCTGTAGTCTTTTAAGCAAGCAGTTTGGTGGCGAAATCGTGTACTGCATATGGCTTTACTAGACATGACTTCATTTGAAGTATGGTACAACTGCAAGCCGGACATCACCATGCTTAGGGCATTTGGATGCATGGAACGTCTCCACGTCCCAAAAGAACGTCTGGGAAGCTTACAAACAAAGACATTTGGGGCATGTTTCATAAAAGTTTGGAAGTTCCTTTACATTGAATCTCACAGATCATCACCGTTTGTGAAGGTATTTTTTTTAGCATCCCATATGTCAAGGGTGGGAAGCTAAGCACTCGACCGTACCAGACCTACTTTACTCATTCTACAACTCATTTGTGGAGTCTATCTAAGACAATGAAGCAAACTATGGTGCATTCACCACGATGATTCTAGATCAAGCAAGTAAAGAGGCTTTATGCACGAGTGTGCCCCTTGCGGCAAACTACGACAAATGCATCGCTACTAATCCGCAGGCGGTCGTAGTAGGCCATGGCGAACGCCTTCCTGCGACGACAAACATGGTGTGGAGGTGGATTAGTTGAAGCAACACGTCAACATATTCAAACACCTACACTTCACGTGCCTCTTCTAGTAGATGATTGAAGAACAACACAAGAAGGATGAAGCACAATGCAACATGGCGATCATATCATACAGAGTGTATGCGAAGAATGATGAGGTACATACCGATTTCACAGTAATGCATGTGACAGCTCTCCTTCCCAAGACCTCATCTCCACTACCGCCCGAGCCAAAGTCAATAAAGGAAGGAGTGGTAAGCAAGATTGCAGCGGAATGGAAAACTTTGTTAGATGCAGAATACAACAGCCTCATGGAGTAGGGAACTTGGGAGTTAACAGAGCTCACATCCGCCTCAAGGCCAATTGGTGTGAAGTGGGTATTCAAGGTGAAAACAAAGGCGCACAACAACATCGACAAGTTCAAAGCAAGCCAGGTTGTAAACGGGTTCTTTCAAGTGATACGCAAGGATTTCTTAAAAACCTAAACACCTATCAGCAATTCTACCACAACGCGCATCATGCTTGCCATTGTAGCAGTGAAATACTCTGAGGTGCAGCACCTTTATGTCAAGAACACCTTTCAGCATAGAGTAATGGATAGTACGGTCTACATGAAGCAACCAGAAGGGTAAAATAATCGCAGCCAAAGAGTATGTAAGCTCGTCAAGAGCTTATACGGGTTGAAGTAGAGCCCTCTCCTTTGGTACCGCAAGCTATAAAGCATCCTCTAGTCATTCGACTTTCATCCATCAACCTACAAGGACTACTTGTTTCTACATTTTCAGCCTAAGAACAAATGTCAAGATTGCTACGTCCTCGTAAATATCAATGATATCTTGGTCATTTGGCCGTCGCTTGACTTCATCCACGCAATTTCTTACGTAATGGCAGCAAAGGTCAATGTGATGCTGATGCCGAGCTTTGAGTATCAACTCGTCATGAACATTAAACGCGCCTGTGCATCACGCACGCTCAAGTTGTCACAGCAGTCTTACGCAACCAAAGTCTTCAAACAATTTGACATCGTAAATCTTCAAGTTCCGACTCCCTTCAGGCAGCAACAATTGATTCATCACGAACCAAGGGGGAGAAATGAGACTCAGCATCATAGTAGAGTCGATTATCTCATGCACGCTACAAGCTACAAACAATCTGACCTTCAGTTTGCAATGAGCAACTTTACGCATGGGAATGATATCTACTTTGAAAGCGCCTACAAGAAGCTGAACTGTGCCCTCAAGTTCTTTCGTACTACCTCAAACACAGGGTTGGTCTTTGGTCCGTCAAGCAACCCTGAGCTGAGGTGCGATGTGGATGCAGTTTTTCATGGTACGGAGGAAGACTGTCAAAGTACCACACGATTTGTTCGTCTCCTAGCCAAAACGATAGTCTACTGGTCAAGCAAGAGGCAAAACATCATCACAAAAAACTCAGTTGAAGCTTAGTATGTCGCGACAAGATCACCAGCCCACGAGGGTACCTACCTCAGGAACCTCCTTGAGAACATCGACTTCCCGCAGGACGGCCCAACTAGAGTTTACGTCGACAACAAATTGGCTATCGACCTTGCATACTCAACACAATTTCAGGGCGGACAAAGCACATTTACATTCGCGGCCACTAAATTTGCCCAAAGGTTATCCACCACACGATTGTCATTGAGCACATTCTCAGATTAGCGTAAGCAGCAGATTTTCTTACAAAACGTGTCCCGAGGGACATTTTTTCCAGGTGTCTCAAGCAACGTGCAATTACACGTAATGCCCACTCGTGGTATCCCCGGATGAAGGGCAACCTACGAGACAAGCAATAGTCAAACACGCGCGCAAACACCATCGGCAATTTTTGCACACAAAAAAACAGAGATTCATGGCTCATGATGCACGAAAACAATGTTGTGGATCATGTAACAGAGATCCAGAGTTATTAAGAAAATTAACCTATAGTAGAAAATTCTCAAGCAACTGTCCGAGTCCTTTCATCGCCCACAGACTCAGTCACACTAATTGTCGGTGGGACATCTGAAAAATTCTCACCATCCCCCCTTACAAGCCTACTACAAAAAATCATTTCCATTTCTAGATTATTGGTAGCTTTTACTGCCCACTTCAATCCCCTGATTCCTTAGGAGACCTACTTCACTGTTGTACGTTTGTGGAAAACGGTTCCTCCAAAGACCCAGTGAATTCCTCAAAGAAACAAAAACCTTCCGCTGCATGGACCAGTAACTTGTAGCAAAAAAGGGGTCGCGAGAGTTGTTTTTGCAAGGATGGGATACGAGAGAAGCAACGGCCGCAACAAGCTACGAGAGCAGCGGCAAAACAGGGGTGCATGCCACGACAGCCTGCTATGATGACTGAGTGAAAAGCAAGGGATCACGGCGAAGTAGTAACGACAAAAATAGAGGGGGGGCGAGCTGCGAGAGGGGCAGGTGAGGAAGCAAGCGACACGCTTGCCGCGACTTCGGGAATGTAGTGAAGCTGCCTACCGTCGCGAAAGGCAACACGAGCAAGCAAGCAAGCGGGTGAAAGGAAAGCAAAGCAAGTTCGCTCGCCAACTCAATCGCAAATCGAGTGGCGAGCAAACTCTCCACTCCTCAGTGAGCTCACAATCCCACCTCTAGTATATGACGGGACGAGGCAATTGAGCCAAAAAAAGACAAAGCTCCGAAGAGGAAAAGGACAAACGGCGAGAGTAGAATTTTGCACCTCACCCGACGAGCAATTTAACTTCATTCAAGGAGACTCTTAGCATGCGACGATCGACTAGCTCGACCCCTAATTTAGTTGTGGCAGCTAAGATTGCACAGGTTCCGACTAAAGCTATGGGGCGAGGACTTTGCATGGGTGAGGGAGAAAATGGTGTCAACAATATTGCAACCGCCATTTATACCTTTGCAATAGGCGCTTGACTAAAGGGGGAGAGGAGAATGTGTTTTTCTTGTAGGCTAGTGACTTCTCCACCCACCGAAAAGTAATAGGGAAGCTTCCAAGCAAAGGTCAAGTCAAACAGAGCACCCCTCCAAGCAACAATATGTATGAAAAACGCCCCTATGTGTTTTCTTGCAGCACAAGTCACCGCAAGTCAAGCGAGATGACCTGAGACGCCCCCAAACATTTCTTTGATGGCAAAAACAGTAGAAAAAGACCAGCGGCAACCTCACAAAGACAAAAAAAAAACACCCACAAGGATCCCTAGTCGTTGCATTCGAGAGCGTTTTTGATCTTGAGAGCAAGGAAAATCCTCTGCCAATCTTTTCGGACAGAGTGGAAGCAGCAGAAATTTCTTTTAACATAGAAACCCTTTAGGAGACACCCGATGTCACCTTTTTCTTCACAAACAACTAGAAAACTCTTCGGCGCACCAATTGAGCGTGAGTGTTAGAGGTGACAATATCTGCGCTTATTTTTCTAGTTAAGCTGGCGCAATCGTTTTCATAATCAGAGGACCCCATTAGAAGTTAGGGAATTTTATCTCAAAACTTCTTGCTTCAACGGCGATGATTTTCTCTGCCTGTCTAGGCCAGATTTTATTTGGGCCTCTAGGTGCATGGGGGGAATGGACCCTAAAGCTATAAAATACTATGTGCAGCATGCACAAGAGGGCTCTGCATGCCTCCAGACTCAAACCAAACAGTAGCTACGCAATGAGACTACACACTATTAGGTTATGGGCTAGGTCCATGCGCCACACACTTGAGAGCTCCGCCGATGGAGCTCTCAAGCGGTCCACACACATCTGTGTGTACCACGGCCAGTTTTGCCGATGCACGCGTCCCCTTGGCGACAAACGGCTGCCGAGTTGATTTGCTAATGATGCATGGGTCACATACGGTCTCCTTGGTTCCATCAAGGCCGCTGATTTGGAGACCCCGCACCACTTCCCTGTTAGCCATCTCTTTCACTGTTGATGGAGAAATGTGGCAGAGTCGGCGGTGCCATAGGTCCCAAACCAGATTAGGTTATGGGCTAGGTCCAATGAGGGTGGGGCTACACCTGATTGGGCAGTGTGGACCGCCTAGCATCAATTCTTGCATCAGCGTGACTTAGTAGCAACATGCAAGGCCAAGAGTGGGGACCGCTTTACATCAACGCATGCATGCATGATACAGCACTATGTCACAGCATGCATGAAGAAGTCATCAGCCACGGGCAATGCCAAAAGCGAGGACCGCTCTACATCAGCATAGCCAAACACAACATAGCAGTAGGAGCTACTAGAGGGGCTACGTCTTGTAGTAAGATTTCAAGGGTAGGAATCTTCCCACCTGCAGCCAGAAGCTTCCATCAGCCTAAAAAGTTGTCAACTTGCCAACAGCCTGCTATAAAAGGTGGCCAGCCTGGTAGTCTTCAATCAACAACTCACTCATTACCAAGCTTTCTGCCTTCAGTTTACCATAGAAGCCTCCACTAGTTCTAGACATCACCTGAGGCAAAGACTTTACACACACTCTTCACAAGACCCAAGTAAGCCTTGCAGCAGTTTGCCAGCCTAGGCAGGAGGACGCCCCTGACGACGGGAAGGCCTGACTACCTATAAGAGGTGGCCAGACTACGCCTAAGACTTAAGCTGCTTTGCTAGAGTTGTCTTGCTAGGCGTTGCCCACCTCTTCGCTATGAGCTATGTCTAGGCATGAGAGTCGAGAGTTAGTCTCTAGCTGAGCTGTTTTTGTTGTAGTGTTTCTTGTACTATTGATGTGATCAACCACAGTCATCCAGTCGCGGCGTTCTCCCAGTTCCAACTTTCTACTCTTTGTGTGGTTGCTCTCCAAGCACAACGGTCCCAGCAGCAGAGAACCTAACCATTGCTGCACCCCACAAACATCAAGAGGAACTACTTTAATAATTGAACTCTCACAAAAATATTACAACAAAAATATAGATTAATTTTCATGCTTACAAAAAATAGATTAATAATGGTTCTCCTTTGTCTTTTCATGCTAACATTTGATCTTGTCCAATGTGGATCATTGCAAAGACCGTTCAAATGAAAGCACCTTCAATTTTCAATTTTTGAAACCTTTCTGCGTTAATGTTTACTATACAAGTTATGATGTCATCTTGAGAAAAGTCACCAATCTTAGGGCTTGGTCCACATTTATCAATTTTTGGCATGATGTGTAATGGATTTCATTTGTGATTTCTCTTACTTTAGACATGACTATGGAAGTTATTGCGGATTGTTTCCTTACTTCATCTGTAAACTATCCCCTTGTGTGCACTTCTTTTTGTGTTTTGGCAAAGTGTAGTTAATTTCCTAAAACACAAATCACTATAATTCAACAAGGCCCCTTGGCTTTGCAAGAATTTTGGTGAAATCGGTAGCTCCACCTCCTTCGGATTGTGCTTAATTCACGTGCATTGTTTTAACGATGCAAAATTATGAATGATTTGAATGATTGTAATTTAGTCAAAACTGGGGCTGAAGACCATTNTTTGATTCACCATCTTTGTAATTGTGATTATCTAGTTGTTTAACTAAAGGAGTAGAAAACACTCACTGTTTTCTGATTATTGTGATTCTATTCGTTTGCAGTTAATTCAATTTTCTTTTTCATTCTAACCTTTCGAATTGGTAACCATTTTCACTTTATATGATTAGTTTCGAATATTATTTTGGAATTTAATCGTAGTTATTTTCTTAACGCAATCAGTAGGCAAAGTCTTGGTTGAAAAGAAAAGCCTTTTTGTGAGCTGCGTATGCCAAGAAATTGGTGTTTTGAGGAAAGAAACAGAACCTTTCCAGGTTCCTTTCCACACGCAAAAACTGCTAATGGCAATAGTATCGTCGTGTTCGGCCCTTTTGTCGTATCGCCTTTTCTCTTTTTGGAGTGTTTCGATCTCTCATCACCTGGCAATGCGTTGACAAGCAACTCGCAAGCAACCTCTGCAAACTTCTCGCAGACCGTTTACGCAACGTAAGAAAACATTTCTCGCGTGCGCCCTTTCTGCCGCACAAAACATTGGCAAGTGTGGAGCAGTGCCATAGCCATAACTATGAACCTCGGCTTTGTTCCTGCGCCACATTTCCCCTCAAGTACATCAAGCCGCTGTGGGCCGCAAATGACTTTGCTGATGTGGCTTTGCCAATCGCGAGCATGGCACATCCGCGAAAGCCCGGTCGCGTAGGCGTTGAGATGCGAACATCGGTTGCACCGCTTCAGATGTAGCATGAAAATGTCGAACCAACGTCTCAGTCCAGGACAAGCTCAAGCATGGGACAACCTCAAACATGAACAAATCAAGGAAATGAACCTGAATGCATGATCTATCTAGCATGGGAAAGAATACACATTNGAGAGTCTGTTTTGTACAATTTCTTCCCGTCGGTAGAATAATCTATAGGTTTTTATAAAAATCTCTCACGTGCTTCTAAATATCGGTGTCTATGATGCATCTCTTTATAAAAAGATGCATCGCGACATCTCATATGCGATTTTGGGTCTTTCTCCTCGCGGAAGTCAGAATGCGACCTCAGGACCCCTTTTGTCTTTTTGTAACTGCCACATGGATCCAAACTTGACCGTGCCAGTTGGCATGGTCAGAGTTTGGCAAGCAGTTTCGACCTAAATTTGCGAAAACGTCAAAACGTTTTCGCTCTACAATCGTCGTGTTCGGCCCTTTTGTCGTATCGCCTTTTCTCTTTTTGGAGTGTTTCGATCTCTCATCACCTGGCAATGCGTTGACAAGCAACTCGCAAGCAACCTCTGCAAACTTCTCGCAGACCGTTTACCCAACGTAAGAAAACATTTCTCGCGTGCGCCCTTTCTGCCGCACAAAACATTGGCAAGTGTGGAGCAGTGCCATAGCCATAACTATGAACCTCGGCTTTGTTCCTGCGCCACATTTCCCCTCAAGTACATCAAGCCGCTGTGGGCCGCAAATGACTTTGCTGATGTGGCTTTGCCAATCGCGAGCATGGCACATCCGCGAAAGCCCGGTCGCGTAGGCGTTGAGATGCGAACATCGGTTGCACCGCTTCAGATGTAGCATGAAAATGTCGAACCAACGTCTCAGTCCAGGACAAGCTCAAGCATGGGACAACCTCAAACATGAACAAATCAAGGAAATGAACCTGAATGCATGATCTATCTAGCATGGGNAAGAATACACATTCGTCATTTCCAGAAAATTTTGAGTTTTTCATATTTTACTTTAAAATATTCATTGAATTTATTGAATTCTGCAACGATGTTTGCAACAAAGTCATCTTCAACAAAAATGCTCATTTATCACGAGACGTTCTCCGAGTCCTTCATATACATGAGGATTTATAGATTAAATTTCTATTATAATCCAAGTTTTGGTAAAATTCTATCTTACAAGGGAGAAACGAGAGCTATTTTACTTAAGGCTTTTACCAAACACCGTGGAAGACGATGCCATGTAAGATGACAAACGCTTTATTGATTGCCTTAGGTTTCAGTAGGGGAATTATGAGAATAGAATTTCTTGGAGATATTTCAGGAAGTATACATGTTAATGATTTCAGCACGCATTTAAGGAAAGGTTGCATTCAACAACAAAGGAGAAAACAATGTTCAACGTGTTTCCTCCTCCACACAATATGGATAGTGTCTCAAAACATTCTGTTGGAAACGAGTGTAATGAGTGATTTATGATATGGAGAAAGCTTAAGGGTTTATTTTCTCACATGTCTTCAGCCCACGCATCTAAGACAAGAATGCACTGTCAAATAATGTTTTGCAAAAATCTACCCTCATGTTTGCTACATGCGGGAGATATTATGCTTCTTCATATGCATCTTTCATTATGGCCTCCTTCAACATGACTAGATCAAGTGCCATCAAATGGAATAGCCTAGGCAGCAGGTTGGGGCAGCAGCGTTGTTGATGGAGCGTGCGGGCTTCCACGCTCGTTGCTTAAGTCAGCTGCCCCCTCACTCTGCTGCTCTAGAGTCTAAGTCTGGAAGCTCTGGGTTTGTTACTCAGAAATGCGCGCGCCAGTGTTAGCGCCAGAAAGCAGCTGAAAAACGTAAGTAACTGATTAGGAACGAAGAATGAACAACAATGGGAGACCCCTCCAAGTTCTAGGCCCCCCCCCAGCTCTGTAGAGCTTGTTACTCAGTTCAACAGCCAATCAGAAAATAGCTCAGTTCAGGCTGGTAGGTTTTCTCGGTGAGGCCTGCCAGGCAGCCGACAGCCCAAAACCCGGGCGTCGTCCGTTTTGCCTGAAAACTGGACCATACCATAATACCGCCGCTACGAACGCAGCCGTGTGGTCAGAATCTGCTAGAAAAATAGTAGCGAGGAGCTATGGCAGCCTAAACCCAGATAGCGCCCACAACGGTTTGTGCTGCCAAACAGGGCCATGCAACATGCAGCTGGGACCCTAGGCAGTGCATGACGACGCAGACGCAATAGGACGCGCTGGACGCACGCAAGCAGCAAATGCGGTGTCAATGACCGCCAGCAGCACGACCGCCGAGGAGGCCTGCCGATGGAGCTGAGCGCGTCGCCTGAGAGAGGAGGCTCCAGCGAACTGCGAGAAGACCTCAGC
>SZWC01016121.1:24794-42277 GCA_023375785.1 Penium margaritaceum
CGACGACAACAGCGGCGGTGGAGACGGTGGTGAAGGCAGAAGCTGCGGTGGCGTCGACAACAACAAGGACGACGATGGCCGTAGCATCGATGGCAACAACAACAACGGTGACAATCACAATGACGACAGCAGCAGCAAAGATGGTGACCGGCAACAACAACAACCACAGCTATGATGTCGACAATGCTATTGACAGCAGGGGCAGCAACGTCGGCAAAACATCTACAACTATGGTGGTTGCATCATCAACAACTGGGGACTGCAAGGACATAACTGCTATCAGTGAGTACCACCATGGAAATGGTATCAACCTAGCGGTGTGCATACCCAGCCCTGAATGAGCGCGTGCATATGCCAGGGACATGTGTCTGCACACATGCTGGGACATGTATACACGCACATGTTCTGGCATGTGCACATACACATTCTCTGCGCATATGCGTGCGCATGAGCAGATTCACTCACCAGTGTGCTACGGGCGTTGATGCAGCCTGGCTGCTGCCTCAGCCACTCGCCGAGGATTTCCAGGCGCCCATCCTCCGCTGCCTTGTGGATGGCGGGTATCGCCGCCGATGGCGTTGCCGACCTGACAGCAGGCCTCGAGTCGGATGAAACTGCGGAATTCCCTGAAAACGCCAAAGCTGGCGCTGCAGGGGCACCAGCAGCGGCAGGCACAGCGGAGCAGGCAGCAGCAACCGGACTTGTTGCCGCAGCAGGTAGCCGACTCTTCCGAGGGTCAGGCACTGCTGCTCTCGTGACCGAAACCCTATTTTCTGTCTCCTTGTTCCTTGCTTGCAATGACCCCACCAGCACGCCACCCACATCCGCTCTATCCCCCACGCCGTTAGAAACCACTTCATGACATCCTTGCGTCTGGTCGAGTGTCACGTGCAGCCGGTCGTCTTCAACGACCGGCGTCGCTAATCTCGATGAATTGTTGAGACAGACCGCGCCGGAAAACCTTGCAGCGGCACCGTCCAGCTGATGATCGGCAGGCGTCCGACTCCCCCAGAATGCACTACCGGACGCCCGGTCACCTCCTTCGTCACCGTCCACTGTCTCCTGGGGCTTGCTAGAGATTTCAAGGCCCCGGGGACTAATGTTCTCAATTCCCTCCTGAGGGAGTTGAGAAGCGTCAGCTCCAGGGACACCTCTGACCTGCTGCGGCGGCAAAGAGCTTTGCTGGAGCACTGCTGATGGAGCCACTCCAGCCGCCGCTGCCGCTGCTGGCGGTTGCGAAGGCGAGAGGAGGAAAGGGCTGCAGTTACAACGTCCTTGCCCGGGGAAGGAGGCAGCGGCAAAGGGAGGTGGGGAGGAAGGTTCTCCGAAGATGGTATCCTGATCATCCCTTGCAAACCTGTAACCTTCTTCCACCAGCGCGGGGAGAATGCTGGTGTGGCTGCTGCGGCGGAAGCCGGGGTCGCTGAGCCGTGAACGAGTCCTGCGGCGGAAGCAGCAGGGCTCTGCTGCGGAGGTTGAGGACGTGGAAGGGAAGAGGGAGACTGCCCATGAGTTGGAGCGCGAGAGGACGTCTCGAAACGGAGCTGGAAGTTGCAGGGGATCGAACGGGTGATCTCCAGGGGGGGCGTGAGGAGCCATGTTTGCAGGCGATAGTCTTGGGTTCCTCGCCGAAGCCAGTGATCAAGACGGCGATGCCGATGATGTGGCCTACAGATCCTGCAACGAGCACGACGATTTGGTGCGTCGAACATCAACTGCTTGGATACTGAGCTCGGCTGTACTGGTCGCAACGGATAGACAGACAGCAGGACAAGAGGTGATCTTCGATCATAGAGGAACATAAAAGCGAATGTACCTACAAGCGTCCTGGTGAAGAAGCGACGACAGAATGATAAGCGGTATGGAAGTGGGAGGGGGTGACAGCCATGGACATGACCGGCTGGGGTGACTCGGCGGTGGGCGGCCGAGTCGACGTAGAAGGCCGAGTCATGGCTGTCTACGGTCGCTTTCACGGCTATGAAAAGGACGTCCTCCTGCTCTTCGGTGCTGAAGCGCAACGAATTTGTCGCTGTTTGTCTGCGGTTCTCCAGGGGGTTCGACGTATAATGCTGAGCATCATAAGACAAAGTGTGGTAACATCGATCAGTCTGGCATCGGGGGCACTTTGCCGTCGCGCCGCCGGATCTAGAACAGCCTCCGAGACAGGACGTGCAACGAACCAGATATGAACGTTTTTCGGACGAAAAGTACATATGGAAAACAAAAGCGGCGATATCGATCACTCGGCAAAACGGGTACACAGAATCGCAGCGCAAACCATGAGAGTCCAAAACTCATTAAAGAGAATATCGTGCCAACGTCGAATGCCGGCCGGTTGCTTCTACGCCGGCCGTTAGCCCGGGCCCCTTTCTCCGCTGCTGGCGCCAAACATTACAGGCGCTGAAGTACAAAAGTCATTCCTCGTTGACCCAAGCCGTTCAACCCCCCGCGATACTTGCTCTCGCATCGTCCGATACAGCCTGCGTGGCGACCCTCTTCCCGCCACGACAAAGACACCTCATGACCTGACACAACGCCGCACCGTGGAGGCAAGAAAGAAGTGCAATGGTACCGGAATTTTTTCCTCCCATGGTCGTAGCCGATGGGAGCGGATAGGTCTCCAAAACACCAAAACAATCTCGGGGATTGAACATGGCCCCCGAAACAACATACAGCTTGTATAATCCCGGATGCTTCCACCAACAGTGGAATTTCAATGTGATTCTGATGATAATATGTATAAATCCCTATTTTTAACTCCTCAGGGAAAGGGCATGTCTTATTTCGGTGTTAAGTTTGTCTTCTTTCTTTTTCTTCTAGGAGGGAGTCTTCCAAGAGTGCTACTCGTAGTAATGCATGGGTAAGGTGTTCTGAGAGTAAGAATGTATAATTGGAAAGATGAACAGACTGGGATTATGTGTCAGTTGGGCCCATCTTTCTTGGAGGAGACGATTGTAATGATACTGGGGACTGATCATCCATCCACAAAATTCTCGATAGGGTGTACAATCCAATATGTCCGCACAAGCATGAAAATAACTTTGACATACATATAATTTAAATATTAAAGCGCCTCTATCCAGTAAGTTAAAGAACAATACCATATCCATTTTTATGGCCATGGCCGATCGACCACTTGCATCGCAAGTCAAGCAAAGCAAGGGGGTCGATTTGTCATCCCCACCGTCGCGTGAATCACGGTCGATCACTTCGCCTTTTCTGAGAAACATTTATCAAAGAAGAAAACCCATTCAAATACATGTAAACCGCTTTCAAACCTTGCCCCAAATCACGGTCAGGGTTCTACGGCTTTATTCTTGCTCAAGCTCCTACTTGCGTTGATGTGTGGGCTTTGGCATGCCACCCTTCTGAGCGCAACGTGGTTAGTTTGTGTCTGGCACCATGCTCTGGTTGAAGTTACGCTAGTCGAGACCCGCGCATCTGGTGACCCATACCGGTGTGACGTGGAGACCCATTGCCTCCATGTGTTATGTATGCTCCATACATGCAAGCAGCTGTGGTCGAGACTTGGACCTCGGAGACATGTTCCAGGGTCATGAGGAGACATTGTTGCTTTGTACCTCTTATGTGATGTCTGGCGCATGGGTGTGTGATGGATGTCTTGCACGGTCAAGACCCAGGCACTTGGTGAGTTGCACCACTGTCATGAGGAGACCTTGTATTGTGGGTCATTTTTACCACAGACACTGAGTGTAGCCCCTCACTCGCAATTGAAGTGACGGGTGTATTAGCCAGGGGGAGTGTTGGTTTGTGTGGCATCCACCCGTCACGAGCAACCACCGTGGTGATTATCCGTATACCCTGTACTCGTGGTATGTAGCAGCAGTACTGGAGAGCGCGACGACATGATCCCTGATACGGACCCAGCTGGCACTGGAGTACCGACGGGTGGTGGGTCCACACACCAATACTAGCCGAACAGTTGCCACGATGTCCCGGGTGCTTGCTTGGATGCTTTGCGATTTTTCTTTAGTCGCTGGAGTTTTCTCTACAGACTGCTTTGCATGTTTTGCATTGTCTCTTTACTCATCGATCCAAGACATGTGCGTGTGACCAATCATAGTGTTTGGCTTGAGATTCTGCATCTCTAGGTTCATACGATGTTACGTTTGGATACCTGTGCGCAGAGTTTTGGCCAAAACAGTGGTTTTGGGCTGGTTTTAGGACAAACTGACATTACATGTGCGTCACTTGCCGTGCGCCGCGGCAGGTATTAATGTTGTGTTCTTGTCAGTTGTCATCTTTTTGTGTAGTTGTATTCAATTTGAGCTTTCTGACACTTTGTACATGTCCCTACCCAGACCCTCGTGCATGACTTGTCACTATAAGTGGCAAGCGGTTATGAAGGTTCCAGGAAGTTTCTCATGGTATCAGAGTGGTGATGCATCCCTTGCTGAGCTTGAGAAAGTGCGTAGAAGCTCCCTAGCAACGCGGCCGCTGACAAGGCGTCAGTGCCTGATCATACGGTGACGACGGTCACAGGTCGTACACACAACGGCAAGGGTTTGGCTAGGAGACACAAGACATAGTGTCAGAATGCTTCAATATAGCATATGTGGAGAGAAATGACAAATGACAGGTCCAAGGCATAAATACCTGCCGCGGCGCACGGCGGGTGTCGCACGCGGCAGTCCAAGAGCTGCCCTAAAACCGGCCCAAAACCACTGTTTTGGCCGTAACTCTGCGAACACATGTCAGAATGCTGCGCCGTCTAAACCTAGACGTGCAGAATCAAAAGACGGACGCTACGACTGGTCACATGCATGCATCCATCGACTGACAGACAGCATACAATGCAAAGACATGTAAATAGGCCTCATGGCCAGTCCGCCGAAAGACGCCTGCAAGAGGTATAAGACACAGCAGAGAGTCCCAGTGGCATCTGGGGCTCTGGAACAGTGGTCGGTCAGCTCCAAGCGGGTAGTCCGCTGCCTGTCGTCGCGTCGGCGTCACCAGGGCCGCCTGCCTAAGGGGTCTGCACGAGTATGGACACGGCCGAGTGGTCACAGTAAACTGTACAGGAACGACACAAAGCACAACACTCCCCCATGACCCAATGGTACGAATGTCCATACGCGTGCAGCACTGGTACAACTACATAGTGGGTGACACGGACAGATGAGACGCAGACGCACATCCCACACTCAACCACTGTCACGCACGGGGTGAAGCCCAACGGAACGAACGGCCACTAGGAAATTTCCGCGGGCAAGTGCCTTCGTCAAGAAATCAGCACGCTGCAAGTCAGTGCCAACCCACATGATGGAGATCACGCGTCGCTCCACTTGATCACGAACGAAGTGATGCTCAACCGCAATGTGCTTTGTGCGAGCATGAAAAACACCAGAGTTCTCCGCAATGGCGAGAGCACTCTGGTTGTCGCAACGCAGCACAATGGCGGGTACTGACTGCCCAAGCTCAAGAAACAAGCGCTGCAGCCAAACTGCCTCAGCAGCCCCTGCGCCCAAAGCCACATACTCTGCCTCCGATGAGCTACGTGCGATGCAGCCCTGCTTCCTGCTTCGCCAAGACAAAGCAGTACCACCGAGCAGAAACACGTAGCCAGTGCGACTGTGCCCATCAGGGCTCCAAGCCCAAGTGCTGTCAGTGTAGCCGTCAAGGACAACCGAACATTGCCGACGAAAGCAAAGTCCGAGATACGGTGTGGAGACCACATACCGTACCACTTGCACAGCCGCGTGAAGAGCTCTCGCACGTGGGGCCTGCGAGAACTAAGCGAGGAGGTTGACGGCGAACGCGATGTCGGGACGCGTGGTAGTGGCCAGGTACATCAGAGATCCGATAAGACGGAGGTACAAGGTCACGTCCACTGTCTCCCCCAGCTGTGTAGGGTCATCCACCTTCAGGGCATCCTGCCTGTCAGGTGTGAGAGGTGTGGAAGCGGTGGGCACTGCACCAAGGAGATCGCTAAAGCGCTCCCCCACGACTCGTGTGTATCGGGCCTGATGCAGCAACAGTGTCTGATGTCTGGGATCTCGCACGATCTCCATGCCAAGAAACACCGATGCAGGACCGAGGTCCTTCATCCTGTAGGCGGTCTACAGGACAGCCTTGGCTTCCTTCACGGCCTCCAAGGACGGAGACGCAATCAGAAGGTCATCAACATAGACCAGGATGGCGGTGAACCGCTCGGGTGTCGGTAGGATGAAGAGCGAGGGGTGTGCCTCGCTCTGTATGTACCCTGCGCAAGTCGAGGTGCCAGTGATCTCCTGGTTCCAACACCGTGGAGACTGCTTGAGGCCGTACAAGGACATGGGCAAGTGCCAGACCTTGTCACCGTCCTCAAAGCCTGGTGGCTGGGCCACGTAGATCTCCTCATCCAAAGAGCCATGGAGGAACACGTTGTTCACATCCATCTGGTGTAGTTCCCAGTCATGCTGAGCCACTACACCGAACAGAGCTCGAGCTGAGGTCATGCGGCCGACAGGGGAAAAGGTGTCAGTGTAATCAACTCCCTCAATCTAAGAGAACCCCTTGACGACCAAGCGGGCCTTGTAGCGTTCCAGTGAGCCATCCGGCTGCACTTTCTTGCGAAAGACCCACTTGACCTGGATCGCCTTCCTCCCAGGGGGAAGGTCGACCAGCTCGTAGACTCTGTGCTCTCGGATAGCGCGAAGCTCATCCTCACAAGCAGCTCGCCAGGCATCAGCATCCTGCGATGAGAAAGCCTTCCTCAATGTGCCCGGGTCAGGCGCCATAGAGAAGGAACTCTGCGTGGCAAGTGCACACGCCTCAGTGTCAGACCTGACAGCCACGAGATCAGCTGTTGCGTCACAGGCGATATGGAACTCGCGAGTGACCAGGTCGTGCCTTATGGGGAACGCTGGGTGTACCTCGGAAAGCTCAGTGTGGACACTCAGGTGTAAGGCCTTAATGCCTGGATCACCGCTCACGATGTTGCGAGAGGAACGCCTGGGTCCGGAACCCGACGCTCGCTGAGCTCCGGAATCCAGTGGTCGAAGGCAACCACCGCGCTTACGGGAGTAACCGAAGGTCGAGGGGTGCGCCTCAGGCTCAGGAACAGGTACGACCACAGGGACAGGTACGACCGCAGCTGGTGAGGGCTGAGACGAGGCAGCCGGAGATGCCGTGCGAGGAGATGGGTGTGTGGGGAACACAGAGCAAGGTGTGACAGCGGGCAAGGCTGGCCCGGACACTGAGACAGGAGTGTCAGCCGACGTAGGGACAGGAGTGGGCTGGACTGGGTCAGACGCCGTAGTAGGGGTGCCAGTAGACATAGGTGGTGATGCAGGAGGGGGCGTGAGAGGAGCAATACCTGTGGGGTGTGAAACAGGTTGAACGGGCGGGATTCCTGGACCAACGGCAATGATAGCCGGATCATCAAGTGTTGGAGACCGAGAGGGGACTCGAGCGGACATATCAGCCTGACGAGGAATGGTCGCTGGCGAAGAAGTCTCCCACATCCGCCGAGGACCCTCACAGGAAGGAACATGGGCTGCAGAGAGGGCTGTGATCGAAGTCAGATCACGGTATGTGAGTGACTCAAAAAACAGCGCATCACGGGACTCAATGACACGACGGCGAGTGAGGTCCCAAAAGCACCAGGTCTTCGACCGCGGGGAGATGCCGATGAAGGCACACAAGCGACCCCGAGGGGAGACCTTGGACCCCTGCTGGTCCTCACTGTACCACATGGAGGCCAGGGAACCCCAGACGCGAGCGAGACGAAGATCAGCACGGTGGCCAAACCAGAGCTCGTACGGTGTAACATGATCTGGAAGCGGACCATGCGGGAGGCGGTTCCAGACCCAAGTCATGTAGGCGAAGCCCTCGAAGGCGAAGGACTCCGGGAGACCGCACTCAGACCGCATGGCGCAGACCGCATCCTCCATGGTGCGGTTCCAGCGCTCAGATACACCGTTCTGCTGTGGGGNTGCCGATGAAGGCACACAAGCGACCCCGAGGGGAGACCTTGGACCCCTGCTGGTCCTCACTGTACCACATGGAGGCCAGGGAACCCCAGACGCGAGCGAGACGAAGATCAGCACGGTGGCCAAACCAGAGCTCGTACGGTGTAACATGATCTGGAAGCGGACCATGCGGGAGGCGGTTCCAGACCCAAGTCATGTAGGCGAAGCCCTCGAAGGCGAAGGACTCCGGGAGACCGCACTCAGACCGCATGGCGCAGACCGCATCCTCCATGGTGCGGTTCCAGCGCTCAGATACACCATTCTGCTGTGGGGTAGCAGGGGCGGAGACCTAGTGAAAAATGTCGTGCTCAGCAAAGAAGGAGTCCATCTCACCGAGGAACTCCCCGCCGCGATCCGAGCGAAAGGTATGTAGCGTGTGGTGAGATTGACGCTCAGCCATCACGAGCCAGAGCCGAACCGCAAGAGCGGTGTCGCTCTTCTGACGCAGACTATAGACCCACCGCATCTGGGTGAAGTCATCAGTCAGCGTCAGAACATACCGGCCCCTCTCGGACAGGGACTCGACCGGGAGAGGACCGAGAAGGTCCGAGTGGACCAACTCGAGGGGCCTCTGTGCTCGGGAACGCGAATCAGGGTAAGTGCACCGGTGCATCTTTCCCTGAGGGCAAAAAAGACAATCGGTCTTGGGTGGCTTCTCGAAAGAAGCCACATCAAGACCAAGAGCGGGCTGTGTCTGGATGAGCTTCGACACAGTGTCGGAGCCCACGTGACACAGACATCGGTGAAGCAACCGCTGGTGTTCCGAGGATAGAACACCAGTGACAAAAACGCGACCCGAGGAGGAGGGAGAGCAAGCGGAGGAGGGCCGAGCAATGTGGTACAAATCATCTACGACTGAAGCACGCAGGACAATGCTACGGGTGTCAAGAGGAGTCATAGTGGCTGAATCAACGGTATGCTCAACGGAGAGACCCATCAGAGTGTAGGCACGCACAGACAGCAGACTGAGCTCAAGATCAGGTACAAACAGCACGTCAGAGAGGTGCAGGGGGCCAGACGGACCATCAAAGCATACAACCCCAATGCCGTGGACTGGTAAGGACTGACCAGAGCCTATACGAACAGAACGGACAGTCGTGACAGGACCAAGTACCACAAAGTCACTACGACAACACGTCATGTGGTGGGTGGCACCGGAATCGACGATCCAAGTGCCACCGGAGTCATGACTGCTGGACGTCACTGTTCAACGAGCAATGGAACACTCGGCATCAGAGGGATGCTGAGCCGTCAGTAAACGACGTACATCACGAAGGTGTGACTCATGGATCCAGTCGGTGCAGTCAGGCCCAGCATCATCACATGCGGACTATGCTCCCCCACACGTGTCGTCACGAAGTCACGAGGACGGACGAACAAGCAGTCTGTGACCCACTCGACGATGACAACACACTCGCACCTCCCTGAAAGCAAAGCACCAAAAGATGACAAAGCTCGGCGATGGTGCGATCACATGGGTAGGGATCACCGCTGCTCGCTGGTGAGGACACAGGAACAGCTGCAGTCGTGGTCGCTGTGCGTCCAGAGGAGTGTGCGGGCGACGTGCCGGACGCGGTGCGAGCAACATGGGCAGCCTGAAGTCCACGAGTGATGCGCTCCTAGTCAAGCGGCTGCTGGCACTCGATGTAGCGATGGGCACCTCCACAATTGTAGTAGTGCACGGAACGGCCACTGCTACCACCGGATGACGGCTGTTCTGACCCAATCCGCGCTTCCTATTCTTCTTCTTCCCCTGGGCAGCTGCTGCAACGCCGTGTGTCTCCTTGGGTGTAGACGGGGTCGAAGAGGAGGAGGAAGATGAGGTCGTGATGGAGGTAGATGAGGGTGACTACAGGAGGGAAGATGATGGTGATGCAAGGACTATTGCAGCGAGGGAAGTCTCCTGACGCGCTACTGCTGCCTCGTGGGTCAATGTCACCTGGAGGAAGAGCTGATGCGCACAAGGGAGCAGCTGTAGAGTGGCTGAGAAAGGCTCGATAGCAGCGTCGCTGTACCGTGTGAAGATGTCGGTGTACTCCAGGCGAACTCTGAGCATGATCTTCCGAAGTGCCCACAGCTGTGTGCCCCCTGAGGTCCCCAGACGCATGTAAATACGCATGGCGCGTTGCCAGTAATCCACCGCAGGCTCCGCTGGTCCCTGACGGAGCGAGTGGAAAGCACGAATGTGTGACACGCACGTGGCGTGCGGTTCTGCGGCCAGTAGGGACAACGCCAGATCCCAGCCTCCACAAGGATCAGCTTCGGCGCCTGTGCCAGCCTCGCCAAGGAAGGGGCGGAAGTTGACGACAGTCTCGCGTGGCATGGCATAGAGAAGTCCTCACATGGCCCGGGCTATCGTCAGCACCTGTGCTTGATCTGTAGACTGGTATGGGCTGTGGTAGTAAGGCCACACTCCCTCGGAAGTGGGACACACCTAAAACAGGATCTCCCAGCAGTCAAATCCATCCTTGCTGATGTACCGTGGAGGTGGTGCCTCAAAGTACTTTGGCTGCCGCTCCGTGGGGAGAGCAAACGCGGGCTGAGGAGGGCGAGAGACGGGGAAAACTCCTGGAAGGGGATGATCACCGGGGAAGTCAGGTGACGATCGTATCGGGGACACGGGTGGAGGTCGGGTACTCGTCTGCAGCTGACGGAGGCGCTCTTGTAGAAGACGAATCTCCCGCTCCTGGGAGTCATCCTCAAAGCCTGGCATGAAGGGCTCGTCATGAAGGAGGTCCGCAGGTGGTGGAGAAACCACGCCAGGAGGTGAAGCAGGCGGAGCACCTGTCACGGGCACCTGGGCCGAGTGCTGGGTGGAGGCCACAACACCGGCAGCTCCCTCAGAAATCTGCGAAGGAGCCGTGGTCTGAGCACGCAGAAGCTCAGTCAGCGTGCGGATCGCGTTAGTTTGCAGATGACGCATCTCCTCCTGCTGGCTGCGCAGGTCCGCAATGGCCTACGAGCGAGGGCTCAACACCCCTGAAGAAGAGGAGGAGGGATCACCTGGTCCCTTGTCCTTGTCGTCGGGCGAACTCATGTCGCCGCTCACTATGGGACAACAGGTCAAGTTTGTCAGATTTCAAAACCGTCTACGTTTCTCAAGGAGTTGAAACGATGGCAACTTTTGACTGTCCAGGTGAAAATTTTGCTAAGTGTAATGCTGACGTCAGCAATTGATTGCTGACGTTAGCACGACCTGATGACGTCAGCAGTCAACAATGCTGACGTCAGCTCGTCCCCTCCTCTTTTTTTTTTCTTTCTTGTCACGGTTTTGCGTGCGTGTGGAGCCGCTTTGCGGTGGCGCGCGGCAGCTCCGCGGAAGCTGCGCAGCAGCTTCCGCCCAGCAGCTGCTGCAGCTGTGCTATCAGCTGCAGCAGCAGCTACGTCGCTGCGTGTGCAGCGGTGGCAGCAGCGGCTGCGCGGTTGCTGCTGCTGTTGCGCGCTGCGGGTGCTGCTGCGCGCTGTAGCTGCTGCTGGCTGTCGCCGCCGCGCGCCGTTACTGCTGCCACTGCTGTACTGCTGCTGCCACCGCAATTGCTGCCGCTGCTGTTGTGCCGCTGCCGCCGCTGCTACTGCTGCGCTGCTGCTGCTGACGCTGCTACTGTGCTGCTGCTGCCGCCACTGCTGCCGCGCTGCTGCTGCGGCCGCTGCTGTTGCGCTGCTGATGCCGCCGCCTCTGCTGCTGCTGCTCTGCTGCTGCGGCTGTGGGAGGGCGGCTGCACGCACTGCCGCCGCCACACACCTCTGCGTGGCAGTACACGCCGCTGCTGCTGCCTCTGCAGCTGCGATCTCACGTGGTGGGTGGTGCGCGTTGACGGCGACCGGCCGTCTCCAACAGACCCCAGAAACTCTACTACAGCGGTGACTCTCACTACTGTTGCTCTGCTGCGTCTCTGCTGCGCAGCTCAGTGAGAACTGTCTCACTGCTCTGATACCATGAGAAAGTGCGCAGAAGCTTCCTAACAACGCGACCGCTGACCCGGCGTCAGTGCCTGATCAGACGGCGACGACGGTCACAGGTCGTACACGCAACGGCAAGGGTTTGGCTAGGAGACACAAGACATAGTGTCAGAATGCTTCAATATAGCATATGCAGAGAGAAATGACAAATGACAGGTCCAAGGCATAAATACCTGCCGCGGCGCATGGCGGGTGTCGCACGCGGCAGTCCAAGAGCTGTCCTAAAACCGGCCCAAAACCACTGTTTTGGCCGTAACTCTGCGCACACATGTCAGAATGCTGCGCCGTNAGTGCGTAGAAGCTTCCTAGCAACGCAGCCGCTGACCGGGCGTCAGTGCCTGATCAGACGGTGACGACGGTCACAGGTCGTACACGCAACGGCAAGGGTTTGGCTAGGAGACACAAGACATAGTGTCAGAATGCTTCAATATAGCATATGCAGAGAGAAATGACAAATGACAGGTCCAAGGCATAAATACCTGCCGCGGCGCATGGCGGGTGTCGCACGCGGCAGTCCAAGAGCTGTCCTAAAACCGGCCCAAAACCACTGTTTTGGCCGTAACTCTGCGCACACATGTCAGAATGCTGCGCCGTTTGAACCTAGACGTGCAGAATCAAAAGACGGACGCTACGACTGGTCACATGCATGCATCCTTTGACTGACAGTGAGCATACAATGCAAAAACATGCAAATAGGCCTCATGGCCAGTCCGCCGAAAGACGCCTTCAAGACGTATAAGACACAGCAAAGAGTCCCGGTGGCATCTGGGGCTCTGGAACAGTGGTCGGTCAGCTCCAAGCGGGTAGTCCGCCGCCTGTCGTCGCGTCGGCGTCACCAGGGCCGCGTGCCTCAGGGATCTGCACGAATATGGACACGGCCGAGTGGTCACAGTAAACTGTACAGGAATGGCACAAAGCACAACAGAGCTGTGCAGCAGAGACGCAGTAGTGGTAGCAGCAGTAAGAGTCGCAGCTAAAGCCATGGTCCAGGGAGGGCTCGCTAAGCCACGGTGACCTGCCGCAATTGATTGCAGCAGTGAAGACACCTTGTAACCGCACCACCATGCGGCCACCACACCACCACCACGGGGCAGCCAAGGGTTTCCCAACCCTCTCTAGCAGTAGTTGAGGCATGTGATGTTGAGAAGGGGTATATGAAGGGTGGCAGATGCTTCACTTAGGTCGCACATACCACCGCCACCCCCGACTGTGAGAGAGTGCAAATACTCCATTTGACCACCATTTTTTATGTGTAAGAGCTCGTTAGAAAGATCTTGCAGAATCCTACCCATTGTTTCCATCCCTACCTCATTTCATGCCTTGTAGGCTCCACGAAAGGAAACAATGCTCTCAGATCTAATTTGTTGTCTAGATGTTGGGTTGAAATGAACATGGTGATGTTTTTGACATTTGTTTTATCTTTTTTTTTTGTAAAAACCCATCACCATTTCATTCAGCATCCTTTGGCACATAAATGCTCCAAATTTTGTTTCATTTCGGCAACCTACATGTTGACATCACCACTATAGGTGATGATGTCAGCACCAATACTGAGCCAATTTTTTGGCTGAAACATCATTTGTTACCAGCGTTCCAAATCTTTGATAAAAGCCAACGGTTTATGATTATGACAACACTGACGTTTGGACCCATATTGAACAGAACCAATGCCACTGATCCGTAACAAGGGCAAGGGGCCAGGAGACACGTTTTCTTTCTCCCTGTCGCAACACTTTTGAGAGACTGTGCTTTGACCACCAATCTCCCCTTATGGCTTTGTGCCAGCGGGAGCGAGTGCCCTATGCACTCACCCATGCCAAGCTCCAGAGGTGAGCACACTAGCATAGCAGGGAGCGCTGCCGGTGCCGTGATTGGCACCGACATTGTATGTGTGGCAGGCGCCGAGTCGACACTGGCAATTGCAGCCGTGGCACACACTTTGAGCGTCTAACGGCTTTGCCTATTACTACATTGGCGATCGGGCCCATGGTTGTCACCAATGTTGCCAGCGCCCTGCCGGGTGGTGACCGCCGTGGATACGATCCCGCCCTTCGCCTTCACCATCTGACTGAGACACGTTTTGAACAGATACCGTAGCACCCCTCTGTGGAGCTATGGCGGTGCTTTACGCCGAGGTCCAAGGTCTAAAGCGCATGATGCAACAGCTCGCAGGCTATGTAGTATTTGAGCGGGCCGTTGCCAAAATGCCGCTGTAGACACCCCTGCTTTCATCGTTGCCATCCTCACCTCCGACAGTGTCGTCACCTCACAGTCCCTTGCCACCCGACCTCAACTCCACATCCGATGCCCTCCGCTCTGTCATGGACCGAGTCGGAGTCATCCCGACCTCCAACCCCATCACTCTCTTAGCCGTCTCTTCTGTTGACATCCCTCGTGCACGCACTCGTCGTGCGAGACAATGGATGGCTTGACTGGCTAGACGTGCCCAACCAACAGGAGTAGTGCCAATAGCAGGAGCACCAGCAGTGACGGACGGTGCCAAGGAGCCGATTCCTTTGTCCCCAGTTGCAGGATTGGTACCCAACTGATCTTTGAATTCGTAGGATGAGATATTCCTAATTATGTGTTCCTTGATGTAGCATACTTTTTTTTGGGTTTGAATGAATTATGTGTTCCTAATTTGTCCAATTCGTGGAAAAATGAACCCTTGAATTTGACAAGAGGTCCAGTTCGTATTTTCTGTGTTCCAAGATTTCCACGACGACTGGCTACGTCCGTTTTTTGTGCGCGTGCTGTCCCTGACAACGTGTACTCTGGCACCAAAAATGTGCATCGACAATGCTGCAGTGCGTCATCTTCGACGCGACATGCGCACCTCTGACGGCAAGTGACGGGACTTGAACTGGTTAGGACTTTACTAGACAAGCCAAAAATCAGCTAAACCTATGTCCAACAAAACTAATTTTATATGTTCACCCTAGAATTCGACGAAATGAAAAACAAAATACATTAGTGATCCAATAAATTTGTTCAACGAAATATCGTATCCAATTCGATCAAGAAAAAAATATTAATTCGAATTCAAAGATCAGGGGGGCATGTCACCCAATCCTAGCTTCTACCGATATGTAGGTCATGGGGGGGGGTGGAGTGTTAGTGGACGACTACCATGGAGCCGAAGACTGAGGCAGTAGACGGAGGCGCATGACACACTCAGTTGGCGCATCATCTGGCAGGGACAAATGCTCCTATTATGGGGGAGGACTGTTGGTCCGAGGAGGAGTGGTCTGACACAGAGCAGGCTTCAGAGATCGAGTTGGAGCTTGCAGTCGACGTGGCGGAGGGAGTCGGAGAGGCAACAAAGACCGTTGATACCCCGATGATGGTTGGGATGATAGGAGCTGCTATGGTGGTGGCATGAGTTACAATAGAGCCGATCCCCTCGTCCCCGGTCGCAGGGTTGGTGCGCCATCCCCTCTTGGTTTCTACTAGTCTGACAGCCATAGGAGGGATGGAGTATCCGTCATCGACCACAGGGTAGCATGGGATTGGTGTGATGGATCGTGCTGGACGACGAGAGCATGTGGCCAACTGCCAGCAGGGGGCAGACGTCCCTTGTGAGGACGACGAGTCGTATATGGGGGATTGGTCAGACATGGAGTCGGTGACAGATGCAGAGACTTCGTGTGTTGTCGCATTTGCAATAGCCGCAGCACGAGCAAAGGATGGCCCTTGTACGACGGCAGAAGTTCGTGTGTGTGACATGTTGACAACGACTGATGAGCTTACAACAACCACGATGGAGGACGCAGAGCAAGCTGCGGACCTCCGGCTCATGGCTGCTTTGATTATTGGCGTTAACACCATGGCGGTTCCAGCCAAAAAAATAGCTGTAGTTCCCGTGCACGAGCGCCTGTGCTCTATGATGGATGCTCAGGAGGTAGTCGTGGCTGGAGTAGAGGCACACATCCAGAGTCTCATGGCCGAGCTCTCGAGGCCAGTAGCCACTGTTACACCGAGGATGTTCCAGCACAACTGGTTGCCGAGGAGTGTGTGGAGGATGTACTTAGGCGTCTCGAGACAACTGAATGGTCTCTGTAGGATGCATATCTGGGACAGGTGGACCTCCAGCAGCAAGTGGATGATGAGTTGCGCCCCAGGGGTCGGGAGGAGCACCACGGCACTGAGCGTACCTTCGATGACCACGCCGACGATGCGGCAGAGGGAGATTCACCAAGGGGTGCCGACGTCCGGCCAGCAATCGATGGTTGAGTGACAGATGTGTCAGCAGTAGCCGGTGCCTCCGCAATAGCACCTCATTCAGATGTAGACGCTACAGATGTGGACACGTTGTCTGGAGTCGACGTCCTGCCAGTAGTTAGTGGCAAGGCAACAGATGATTCGACGGCACACCTAAGCAATGAGGCGGCAAGACCACAGGAGGCCGTGGCTTGTGCAGACGCGTACATAATCGAGGTCCACCGTCATGTTCCTTCTGCGACCGACCGCCTAAATGCCGCAGATGCAGCTGCTCAGCCGTCAACCATAATACAGCTCGACGAGTCATACACGCGTCCTTGACGCTGTAGAGCGTGCATGGAAACTTACAGCTCAGCAGCTGGCAGGCATACAGTAGGTGATGCAGTTGGAGGAGGCCCTTTGCGTTGCACTTGTCACAGTAGTAGGTGACGACAACAGTGACGACTACGGCACCAATGACGACGACAACGACGATGACGATAGCAACGACGTCACTCCAGAGTGAGGCTATGTGCGAGCACATTCGACGAGCATCGTTGTCACCCTTACTATTGCTGTGCAGGGATATGCGGCCATGGGGGAGCACTGTTCCCTCCTGATAGATTGTGTTGGGAGTAGTGATGTTAGCCTCTGCAGCCCAAGGGGAGTGTTGGTGTGTAGGCTTTGGTCTGACACCCTTGTGAGGACAACGTGGTTAGTTTGTGTCTGGCACGATACTTCAGTTGAGGTTACTCTGGTCGAGACCCACGCACCTAGTGACTTGTGCCAGTGTGACATGGAGACCCATTCCCTCCATGTGTTATGTATGCTCCATGCATGCGAGCAGGTGTGGTCGAGACCCTGACCCCGGAGAAATGTTCCAGGGTCATGAGGAGACCTTGTTGCTTTGTACCTCTTGTGTGATGTTTGGCACATGGTTGTGTGATTTATGTCTTGCACGGTCGAGACCTATGCACTTGGTGAGTTACACCACGGTCACGAGGAGACCTTGTTTTATGGTTGGTGTTTACGACAGACAGTGAGTGTAGCCACTCACTTGTGATTGTGGTGACGGCTGTGTCACCCAGGGGGGGTGTTGGTTTGTGTGGCTTCCACCCGTCACAAGAAACAATTGTGGTAATTATCCGTACCCGTACTGGTGGTATGGAGCAGTAGTACTAGAGAGCGCGACGACATGATCCCTTGTACAGACTTGGCTGGCATCGGAATACCGACGTGTGGTGGCTCCACCCACCAGTAGCAGCTATACAGCTGCCATGAAGTCCCGGGTGCTTGCTTGGATGCTATGCAGTTTTTCTACATTCGCTAGAGTTTTCTTGGTGGACAATG
>SZWC01016121.1:42399-66355 GCA_023375785.1 Penium margaritaceum
GTGGTAATTATCCGTACCCGTACTGGTGGTATGGAGCAGTAGTACTAGAGAGCGCGACGACATGATCCCTTGTACAGACTTGGCTGGCATCGGAATACCGACGTGTGGTGGCTCCACCCACCAGTAGCAGCTATACAGCTGCCATGAAGTCCCGGGTGCTTGCTTGGATGCTATGCAGTTTTTCTACATTCGCTAGAGTTTTCTTGGTGGACAATGCCTGAGCCCGACTTGCATGTTTTGCATTGTCTTTTCATTGATCGATCCTATACATGTGCGTGTGACCAGTCGTAGCGTCTAGCTTAAGATTTTGCATCTCCAGGTTCAGACGGTGTTGCGTTTGGATACCTATGCATAGAGATGAAGCCAAAACATAGGTTTTGGGCCGGTTTTAGGACAAACTGATAGTGTGTGTGTGTCACTTGCCACGCATGATGGCAGGTATTTGTATTGGTTCATGTCAGATATCATCTCTCTCGGCAATCATGTTCAATTTGAGCTTCCTGACACTTTCTACGTGTCCCTGCCAAGACCCTTGCAGTTTTGCGCATGACTTGTGACTGTCATCACAATCCTACTCAGCGTTGTCGCTTAAGTTGCAGACGGTTAGGAAGGTTCCAGGAAGCTTCTCAACTAGGCCTCACGGTAGCTGCTACTTACCAGATGTACACAAATCCCTAAACTCTCCAAGTGGGCAACTCTGTCATTACACGAATAGCCCACAGGGCGACGAGACCCCTTTTGCTCCTACTGTCAAAGGCAATTCGTTCGACTACACTCGCCCTCCAGTTTTCCTTCTTGCATGTTCCAACAACTTCAACCACTTTTGAGAGTCATCGACAGAAGTGTCCGATGTTTCGGTCGACTTCTTCATGCATTGAGATCCATAAAGATGCATCTTGTATCTTCACCATTGATCTTCGAAGCCCCCTGATTCCTCGGGTGAGCTTCTCGATCCAGCCACTCATGGCACGACTCCACAAGCGTTGCTCGACGATCGACCAGACGACCTCGAATACGTCGTATTTGTAACTCAACACTTGTATATATGTGTTCAGTCATTCCGAAGCTTTTGGTTGAAGTATGCTTACCGCAAATTACGAATTGCTCAAGTGTCCCGAATTCCCAAACTATGTGCTGCCTTGCAACTCATACCCGTTCACCATCCACGCTCTATTCGGCATAACACTTGGTATCACAACCTAGTAGTGTTACAGGGGAAACTAACTACTTTACTCATCCAAAGGACTACCTGGCACAAGTTGACACCTCATCTTGCACGTCAAGATTCGATGACTTCATGACCACGATGTGAAACGAGAAAGTGTATCCGAAAACAAGTAGCGGGTCTTCAGCGACAACTTCGGTGATGGAGGAGCAGAACGTTACCATGCACACGAGCCATGAGGTGGTGCTGAGTTCTGGAGTGGTAAGCTATGCGGTATTAGGGTCAATCTCGACAGCTCCGACGGCCAATCCAGCCATGGACCCGGCGATGGTAAACCAGCTGGCCCCATCGTCAGCCAGAATGTCTACAACAGGAGCCATAGATGGCACCAAATGATAGGCGCGCATGAACGAGGAACTAGTGAACCGTATCTCCATACTTGAGGGAATCAATAGACTTCTACTCCAACAACTCAACATAGTGATGGAGACTCTTCGTAACGCAAGTGCACGAGCAGCGGTGCTCGTCAAAAGAAACACCCAACTCTCGTATGAATCCAAGATTTGCATTGCTCCCCCTAAACTGTTTGAACCTTAAAAACCCAAAAGGACCGACAGTTTGGATGTTGTTGACGAACTTGGAGGTGTACTTCACCGGTGTCGGGGTCAATGACAGTCGTAAGACAATTCACCTCGCGATCGCGCTTTTGTGTGGCACGGCATTGAGTTGGTGGTTTGACCTAAAGGCCATTCAACGACAGGAGGAGACTGGCTTGTCTTCATCAACGGCCAACGATGCCCGTCGTAAATCATCAACCACAAGCGTTCTACCCTTGGAGAATATCCATCCGTTATGGCAAGACATGTTGACGCCACCAACCGATCGGAGTGGATTCTTTCGTGCAATGCTTGCACGCGTTGACGGTTGAACAAAGAATCCGATGCTCGACATAAACTCCAGCATCTCCGTAAGCAGTCGAGCATGGTAGAGTACACACAAAGATTCTACAAGATCAAAACTGGTCCAAACATTGCCCATGAAAAACGTTTTATTACAACAATGGCCTCAAACGGTACATCCGGCGAGTAATCGCCGTTTTCGGCATTCCTAACGACTTACTACGGATGATCGCAGTGGTAGAAAGGATCGACAGCACCGACTACAATGCTTGAAGCCAGGAGTCCTACGCCTGGAAATGTCCCCACCAAAATTATTATGGATATGGAAAAAGCCAGTGGGGGAACTCCTAGACTCCGATGACAGTGGACGCCTTTGACCAAAAAGATATGCGCACCGGCTACAATTGCTGAAAAGTCAGGAATATTACTCGGAACTAGTGAAGTAAGTAGCAGGTCAAAAAGGCGGGGGAAACTCTTAAACCTGAGTCAGAAAACGACAAGGGGTAGGATTGAAAGGCGCGACTCTTGTCCGAGAAGAGCAATTTCTGTGAATGATCGCTCATCTGAACAGCACACGATACGACAGCGGGTTTTTGAGATCGCTAAGTTTGACAAGGGGTACGAGGACCACCAGTCGTTGATACTGTTGAAAGTACAATCACAATGTTGTAAGAGTTGTAGAATGGTACCGGCACAATTGGATGTAGGGGCCTCTCACAGTTTTGTCAGCAACGACATGGTTTGGAAGCTGAGTTTGCAGACCTAAACCGACCGCATTTGAAGGAAAACCCGTCAACCGGAGACTGAAAATACGGAGACTCCGAGAACTACTGAGACTGCAAGTTGGAGACTTGCAAGACATAACGATATGGATGTCTTGTCCAATGAGTGACCACAAAATCATTCTCAAGCGTGGTTTTGTGTACTAGCACAACTCATAGATCGACTGGACGTGGTAGTCAATGGCGTCAAGTGATAGATTTTGCGTGTGGAAGGAAGATGACAACAGAAGCAACAGAGGTGGAAGCTGTAAAGGAAACCGTAGCAACCGGGAAGTGACAACCTGTGCAACTAACATCGCTCATTGTGGCCAAGCACTACATGCAACGAGGGGTTTGCACGTGGCTCATACACCTTGAGCCAATGGAGGAAGCGCAAGTGGCAACGGCTGACTCATCAGCCTCATCGGCTTCATCGGCACCACCCAATTTAGCGATGAGTTCCAAGGAATTCACATCTCTCATTTTGAGAGTTTGCTAATGTCTTCCCTGACAAACTCCCAAAAAACCTTGCCACCTCAATGCAACTTTGGCCATCGCATCAAACTAAAAATGGACACCCGACCCACCGTTCGAGGAGCCTAGCGAATGAGCTACCATGAGGTGACCAAGCTGAAAAAGCAGCTCGACGAGATGCTCGGTCAGGGCTTCTTCCACCCATCTAGGTTAACATACGGCGCATCAGTATTGTTCGTGAAAAGAAAACTGGCAAGATGCAGATGTGCACGGACTACTGGGTGTTGAGCGACGCTACCATCAAGAACCGCTACCCTCTCCCCCGTGCCGAAAAATTGTTCAATCCACTCTGAGGAGCTCGAATCTTCACTAAAATCGATCTGTTCAACGGTTATCAACAGATTTGTATGGCAGATGCCGACATCGAGACGCCGAAGTTTGGAATGTCCTATGGAAATTTTGAGTTCATGGTTGTGCCATTTGGACTCACGAATGAACCGATGATGTTCATGGTGGCAATTAACATCATTTTCTGCCCGTGCATTGATAATTTTGTCGTTGTATACCTCGATGACATTCTAGTGTACAGCCCCATGTCAGAGGAGCACAATGGACATCTCCAAAAATTTCTCAAAGTTTTACAAAGAGGTAATATTTTCTGAAAACGCTCGAAGTGCTACTTATCTCGCCATTTTATAGAGTTTTTAGAACACATCATCAATGACGGACGGATCGCCATGGATATGACTGAAGTGGCAGTAGTTGCTCACTGGCTGACGTTGACCAACGTTTGAGACGTTCAAGTTTTCCTCAGCTTCTGTCATTACTACTAGCGCTTCCTAGGGGACTACGTCCAAGTATCAGTGCCTTGCTCCGACCTTACTAAGAAAGAAAATGAGTGGTATTGGTAGGACAGCAAAAAAGAAGCATTCACCACTTTGCGTTACCTAGCGCTCTGACCTCAGAGCCAGCCCTACGATTGGTCGATCCAGAGATCGACTATATCATGGCTATAGCCGTCTCATATGGAGGCATTGGAACAGTTCATCTATAGCATCGCAGTAGTGGAGAGCAACCAATTGCGTACATGTCGCAAAAACTGAGTGAATTGGAACCCAACTACATCGTACACGAGAAGGAGATGGTGGTGGTCATACATATGTTGAAGACATGGTGGTGATATCTCAAAGGCCACCGATGCGTCGTACGCACCGACCATTGAGTGCTTAAACATCTGAAGACACAGCCAAACCTCATTCAACGTCAAAACCGATGGATGGAATTTCTTGAATCCGGGTTCGTCCACGATATCGAGTACCGGCCGAGAAAACCCAACCCAGAAGATGCACTCAGCCACCGACCGCCCTTGATTGTTGAGGCAACGACGCTTCACTTGCAACAAGATCCACATCTCAAGCAGTTGTTCACCCTTGGCTAAGATCAACATGGCGGATATGAAAAAGCCAAGTTCTGGCACGACACACCCTATTGGCGATGTAAATTCACTCACCAGGTGGTCATTCCCCTAAACGATGAACTCCGCCACCTGCTGCTTGAGGAGTGCCACGACACCGGTCAAGGTGGAAATTCTGGAGAGGAAAATATGTTAAAGAAGCTGGCAAAGTACAACTTGTGGAACAAGAAGGAAACAAACATGGCCAATTTTTGCAAATTTTGGGACACATGTGAGGGACAAAAATCCCATTGCTTGCGACCACCCAGACTTGTGCAGCTGCTACCCATTCTGACAGAACCGTGGACCAACATCTTCATGGTCTTCGTCACTCGATAACCAGTCACACCCGAGGGACATCACGCAATCCTTGTGGTTGTCGACAGGTTCTCCAAAATGTCCCACTTCATCCCAACGACGACCACCGTCACCGCTAAAGGCACAGCACCCCTGTTTCTGAACGACACCGTACGGCTACACGGTGTGTCAAGAACCATCACAAGCGACAAAGACGGTTAATTCACCAGCCATTTCTTGCGCAAAACAATGACACACTATGGCAATCAGGTCCAACTTTCCACGGTGTTCCACCCTCAATTCGACGGCAAACCGAGCAGACCGATTAGACGCTCAAAAAAATTCTCCGCACATTATGCGAGCCAAACAGGACAGATTGGGCAGCCAAACTGCCGTCCTTTGAGCTCGCATGTAACTTGGCAACGTCCACCACAACAGGTAAAATTCTGTTCAAAGTGTTGTATTGAAAACTTCCCGCTACACCAATCGGACTTCACAGCCAAAATAACAATCCTGCGGTCGACATCCAACGTCGCAACTTTTTCACCATCAGGGACAAAACACGGCAGATGCTAGCGAAGACACAAGCGGCAATTAAGCGAGCAGCCAACCGTCATCACAATAATGACGTGTTTGTTGATGGCAAAAAAGTCCTCAATTTGACAAAAATCAAACTCCATGGAGCCGACTGTCCTAAACTCAAACCCCGATGGCTGGGACCGTTGAGATCGAGCACATGCAAAACCCCATGGTTGCGTGACTAAAACTCCCTGAAGGTATGCAAGTTCATCCCGTGTTCTACATCAGCAAGCTAAAGCACTACCAAGATCCGGGCGAGGAATTCCCCGGCAAGGATGTGCCTCTCTCTCCTCCTGTACAAGAGGACAAAGGCAAAAAGTATGTCATGAAGGACATCCTTGGCCAAGGACGACGTGGCAAGATGACGGAATATCTTCTTAAGTGGCACGGCTATGACGCTGCGCACAACTGCTGGGAACCCTACGACAGCCTTCGTGATGTCGATCATGTGATCAACGGGTGTTATCATCGTCATCGGGCCACATATGTAAGTATGCCGGGACATCACGGCTAAAAGGGAGGGGGGAAGTGTTACGCACTCGACGTACATGAGTTCCTGAATTCTCCGAGTGGGCATTTATTTCGTTACAAAAGTAGCCACCACACGTCGAGACCTCAAATTTTGCTCCGATAATCGATGGCAAATTGAGCAACCGCCCTCGCCCTCTGGCATTCCTTCTTGCATGTTCTGGCAACTTCAAACACTTTTGAGAATCATCGATAGAAGTGTCATAGTCTTTCCTTTGATTTATCCACGCATCGAGATTTATGTAGATGCATCTCGCAGCTTCACCATCAATCTCCAAAGCTCCCCGACTCCTTTGTGGAGCTTCTCGATCCAACCATTCATGAAGCAACTCCACACGCGTCGCTCGACGATCGACCCGACAATCCTGACTATATCTCAATTGTGACTCAACACGTGTGTATATGTATCCAGTTGTTCCGGCTCTTGTCATCAAAGTACACTAGCCGTTAAACACAAATTGCTAAAGTGGCCCGAATTCCCAAACCGTGTTCCGCCTCGCCACTCATACTTGTTGACCATCCACGCTCTTATCGGCATATCAGTAGCGGGGCCCAAGAGGATCCTTTTCAATGCTTGGGGTGTTTTGGCCCCCCACTCAAAGCCTTTGCAAACCTTTGTAAGAAAAGTCACAAACCCCTCTATAGAGGGGTTTGTGATTTCTCATTCATGTCTATCGACGTCACCATGCTGTCACTGGGTGGCATGCGGCATCAACGTAGCGCATTTTTTTGCATGCTCATTGGATATAGCGTTAATAAAGAGCGAAAAAGTTCCAAATTTGGATATGTCATGGTTAATGTGTGAAACGTGGATATGGCAATAGTTATCGGGAATTTTGTGCATGTATGGTAACTCCCCCGTTCTTGATAACTATAGTTATATCCATGTTTTGCACATTAAACGCAACATTTCCAAATTTGGAACTTTTCTGCTCTTCATCAACGCTATATTCAATGACCATGCAAGAACCAAGCTATGTTGATGTCGCATGGCATCCACCGGCAGCATGCCAACATCGTCAGACATCAAAGAAAAATCACAAACCCTAATGTAGAGGGGTTTGTGAATTCTTTGAAAATGTTTCCTGAGGGGTTTGAGTAGGGGTTTTTTCAAGTCGCCCCTAGTTCTGGCCAACCATCGTCAAAGCACCCCCATTTCTCAGATCATTTTCATGTAGCCCCCAATTTCAGATTTCCGTTTATGTATCCTCCAATCAATAAATTCGTTTTTTAAGTATCCGTAACTCTAAAAATCATTTTCGTGTTACCCCGATTTTTTGGAGACGTGGAGTACATGGTGTTTTCTATCGTCGTTTTGGAGTTGCGAACTTCCGACAAAGACGTCCTTCCAGTGAAGTGTTTGCTTTTATAAAATCACTTCATGCATCGTTGCTTGAATGGTTTGCATGAAGAGAGTTGAGCGTGCAGTCTCGCAGTATCTTTAAAATAATTCTCTTTTGACGAAGATTTTGGTTGCCTTCCCAACGACCATCCCTGACGAAATGTGAAACAATATTTCCATACGCACATTTTGTTAATTCTCTCCTATATGCATTTATTCCTTTGGTGTGGCCATGGGTGTGTAGGGCAGGCTGATATAGACAGCGGAAGCGTGTAGTAAGCGCATGCGCCATGAGGGGACTAGTGCCGCACTCCCCTCAATCTCACCCACGTACTTGTTTCCCTCTCGGCGGCACAGAGCTTGCCAACTGTGACAACCAGAGACAGTATTGTTGGCGATGACACGCTCTTGACTGTGCTACCTTGCCTCGGTGGACCTTATATCTAGAGTATTCTACCAAGTTACTTGGTGGTAGTTTTGCATGACCTAATTCGGCAACATACAGAAGCCTGGGTGCATGTCTGTTTATTTTTGGACCTCAAGAGGATTTTGCCCTCCAACTATGGTTGAGCGCCGGCGAACCTCGCTCGCTGGCCGCTGGGTGAGCTCGACTAGCGAATCTCACCCGTAGGCTCCTCTCTCTGTCATTGCACAAGGTCGACCTTGGGGGCCATGGCCGCCCACCATAGCCTAGCTCAAACTTAATCATTTCTTGCCTAAATGAAGCCATTTAAGTAGCATAGAAATCATGATTATGATCTCATGGTATCAGAGTCGTGATCGCGGGACGCGACAACAGGTAGCAAGAGAAAAGGGGAGAACTGCGAGGCGGTATTGCCAAAGGCCCTTAGAAACCGCTGTTGCCTGTGGCACCACTGGAGCAGGCTACAGCCACCAAAGGAGAGTGCGAAGGGCTCTAGGCCTCACGAAGGGTCCAGGGGCAGCCAAATTTTTACGCATAGGTACCTCAAGTGGACGAGATCCGCCGAGGCACCTTGCCAAGGAACCCGTCCTCGGATGGGGCGAGCGCCGGAACAACATGGGTGTGCAAGTTCAGGAACAGCCCCCTCTAAAGGCCTTCGGCTCAAGCTGGAGGTTGTGCAAGAGCTAAGAAGAAGGCCAAAAGGGCATTCCCCTTCTGGCGCTAATTTTGGGAAGGCTAGACGCATTCTCAAAGAAGGAGGGCCAGCGGCAGCCGGAATGCACCATGAGCGCTGCCGGGCCAGTGCCAGGGAGCAACTCCACCCCTGGCATTAGTCAACGCGCCGGCGCCTGTAGCCAACCGGCCAATCATCCAGCCGGTACTTCCGGCACAATGACATGGGATGACCTCACCAAAGTCATGTCTCAAAAGGACTTGATCCCGCCCGCGACTTTCTTGCGTGGATGGACATCTTCCTCGCATGGGCGGTGGAACATGGCTTGGAAGAAATGTATCTTTCTCCGGCAAACGACGATGCCAATGAGTGCATTCTCCAACGAGCCTTCAATGCTCTCGTTTGGGCTCTCCTCGATGAACAAGCTTATGTGATACGACACCTCCGCTTTGGTGGCAAAGGGGAGGATCCAACAAATCCGCACAAAGGTGCCTCTCGTCCGCATGAGACCTAGCAGCACCTCGCCATCCGCCATGAAGAACGGGACATGGCGTTAGTCATCTCCCTCCATGACAGGTTGCATCAGCTTTATCCCAAGCCCGGGGCACTAATAGCTGACTACTGGGACGCAGCGATGGACATACGTCACCAAATTGTGGGGCTTGGTGCTTCCTGCTCCATGCTATAGTGGCTAGACCCGGTTCTCCTCCACCTGGGTGAGCCGCACAAAGAGCTTTGATGCAACATGTTGAGACAACTGCGAGGCACAGACATCGAGAGCACTCACCTGGCGGAGGTTTTTTAAGAACTTCGCCACAATGAAGACATATTGTGTGGAGAGGCACCAGAGGTAGAGGCGCTAGCGGTGAGTACCTTTGCACATCAGGCAACTTCGGCGGTTCCATCTAGGTCAGGAAACTCAGGAGGTCGAGGCAAAGGAGGTAGCAGAGGGGGTCATGGCATATAGAGTGGAGGGGGATGCAATCGCGGAAGGGGTGCAAGGGGGGCACACCTGCAACTACTGTGGTTAGGAGGGGTACTACTGGCGAGCGTGCCCCAAGCTCCTACGTATGATGACTCCCTCCTCGCAGCAACAGCAGTAGCATTCCCTCTTGCCACAGCCGCATCCCCGACCTCGAAAGAAACTGCACCTGCCCGCCTGGTCATCACATGCGCCAGGGGGTCACTGTCCACCTGCTCCCTTTGGAGCAGCCAACTTTGATTCACCCATGCAGCAGTTTCCAGCGGCATATCTAGCGGATCAGGGGCTCTTGCCCATGTACCTCTTTCTCATGGGCCACTTTATGTGCCGCCCAACTCCACCGTCACAGTCCCTGCACCAGCCTGGGCACAACGCGTCTACGCAGCCATGGCCGAGGCACAACAGCCAGCGGTAGCAGCACTTGTCGGCTGGACTGCACCTATGGAGCTACAGCCGCTAGAGGCAACAGCCACTTGGCAGCCGCCAGGTCAGCGGCGTGGTTATACTCATGTCACAACCTCTCATACCCTCCCCATGCATGAATGGTTGTATGACACTGCCGCATGGCATCACATGTCGCCGCATTGCCGGCTTTTTGCTTTGCTACATGCTGTGCATGATGTTAAAGGGGTGAAAATTGGGTCTGGGGAAATTCTTGCAGTGGGGGGTGTTGGGAATGTGTCACTTCAGGCACTGAGCGGGGTGTTATGGCTGATGGGTGTATTGTATGTCCCCAAACTCAAAGTGAATTTGTTGTCTGGAAGGCAGCTTGATCGTGAAGCCAGCGTTTCCACAGTCATGCAAAAGCAAAGATGCACCCTTTTTTATGTGAATGGTGCCCTGCTGGCTGACGGGCCATTGCATGCTGATATGTCTTATCGTCTCACACTCTTTCCCCTCATCCCTATGCACTCACAACGGGCACAAGCAATAGAAGTGACAGCAAGAGACACAAAACACACTAAACTAATGCACCACCATTTGGCACACATCCACATTGACCTGATTGAAGGCATGCTAAAGAAAACCATTTCACAAGGTCTCCACCCTGAGGAATGTCCTCATGGGCTGAAGTCAGACACTTGTCTCGAGTGTCATGAGGGGAAGGCTCACAGTCAAGAATTTCCCAAGTCAAACATTGAAAGCAAGTCTCCACTTGATCTGGCATGCTGACCTGACAGGACCTGTGCCTGTCCCGTCTGTCCAGTACGGGTCACAATACATACACTGAAAGACAATTACAGTTGGTTCTGTTGGGCTTTTCTGCTTAAGACCAAAGCAGATTCTCAACAGGCAATCATCGAGTGGATCCCACTTGCTGAACGTCAGACAAAATGTAACCTGCTAAGATTGCGCACAGGCAGATGAGGTGAATTCATGGGTGCCTTGATAGCTGCACTCAAAGCAAAGGGTATAGAACATCAGACCACATCACCGTACACACCCCAACAGAATGGGGTGGCAGAGCGATGGCACCGCACTCTGGGTGATGCTCTGTGTACTCTGCTGGCGGTGTCCGGACTGTCCTTCGGCTTCTGAAAAGAAGTGGTCAAGTATACAAGTTGGGTCTAAAACCGTGTCCCACAAGGATCCCTGCCAAAATCTGTCACACATTGGGAACGGTGGTTCAAAGAAAGGGCGGAACTTTGTCCTGCCAGGGTGTGGGATACGATGGCATGCGTGTAGTTTGCTCAGCCACAACGTGAGAACAAGCTCAGTCCACGTGGTTGCTAGTGTGTCTTTGTCGGGGTCTCGCATGCCTCCAAGGCATGGAGGTTTTGGGACCCCATGAGTCATTGCTTTCTCGACAGTTGAGATGCATCGTTCTTGGAACACATGCCCTACAAGCTGTTTTGCACTCTGCGGCATGTACCTCACACCACTGCAATGGAGCTCTACCAACACTATGTAAGTGTGCCTGTGTTTGTTCCGACTAGGATAACAACAACACAAACACAGGCACAACAGACAGGGGTTCAAAGTGATCCCATCCCCACAGATATCTTGAAACCCACTGATGTGGCCAGCACAGAGTCAAGAGCCCCACAATTACCTCCAGGTTTGTCTCACCAACACCAACCTGACAGCCCTAAAAGTTTGGTAACGCCCCCACCAAAGCCAGTGCGTCGCTCACTTCGGGGTGTCCCACGAGTGAACTACATACAGTTCAACAACAGTGTGGGCCCCACTGAGATCAACCCCAAACTAGTGGAACCAATGAACCTCACTGAGCCAAGGGGACGCACAGATGCTGCCGAATGGGAGAAGGCCATGGTAGCTGAAATCAATGCTCTTCTTGAACATGAAGTGTTCGAAGTGGTTCCCCTTCCGCCTGGACGTAAAGCAATTAATGTCAAGTGGGTCTTCAAGTTGAAGAGAAATCTAGCTGGGCTGATTGAGAAATACAAAGCACGATTAGTGGCTAAGGGGTTTCACCAAATCCCATGAATATACTTTGCAAACACCTACGCACCTGTCGGCAAGTATGGAACAAGTCGTGCGTTGCTGGGAGTCGCTGCCCATGAAGATTGAGAGGTACATCAAATGGATGTGAAAAATGCTTTTCTCAGTGGTCTGCTTGAGGAAGAACTGTATGTGAAACAGCCAGAAGGATTTGAGGATGGAACTGATCATGTGTGGCTGTTGCTTAAAGCCCTCTATGGAATGAAGCAGGCACTAAGGTGTTGGAACAAAGAAATCAGCCACAAACTAGAGATTGGAGGTTTCACTCAGAGTGTATGTGACCATTCCCTCTTTCTCCAATGGGATGATGGAATCCCTGTNAAGTACAAAGCACTCGTGTGTGGCTCGCCATGTGGCGGAGGCAGAGTACATGGCATTGGGGAAGCAGCTTGCGAGGGAAAATGGTTGGCAAGGTTGCTTGAGGAATTAGAAATACATGTGCCCACCGTGCCGCTACACAGTGATAGCTCTCCAGCGCGCCGCATTGCAGCGAATGATGGTGTGTTACATCCATGCACAAAGCAGATCAGTGTAGAACATCACTTCATCCGTGAAGCAGTCGAAGCAGGTGCTGTGCAAGTCTGGTCCTTCAAGGGAGGACATCAGCTCGCTGACTTTCTAACCCAATTCCTTCCCTCTTCCTCACTGTACAAACAATTCCAACAGCTTGGCTGCCTACCTGCCACACTCATGTCCAAGGGGGCGTGTTAACTCTCTCCTGTGTATATGTATTCTTTTGGTGTGGCAATGAGTGTGCAGGGAATGCTGATACAGAGAGCGGAGGTGACAAAAAGTGAGCGAATGCGCCACGAGTGGGCTAGTGCCACACTCTCCTCAGCCTCACCCTCGTGCTCGTCTCCCTCTCAAAGGCATGGCCCCTGCCAAGCCTGAAAACCAGAGACTGCATTGTTGGCTGTGACATGCTCTTGACTGTGCTACCGTGCCTCGGTGGACCTTTGACCTAGAATCGTCTACCAAGTTACTTGGTGGTAGTTTTGTATGACCTAGTTTGGACACATACAGAAGCCTAGGTGCATGCATGTTTGTTTTTGGACCTCAAGAGGCTTTTGCCCTCCAGCCTTGGTTGAGCGCCAGCCAGCCTTGCTTGCCGGCCGCTGGGTGAGCTCGACTAGCGAGTCTCACCCGGAGGCTCTTGTCTCTGTCATTGTGAAAGGTCAACCTTGGGGGCTATGGCCGTCCACCATAGCCTAGCTCAAACTTAGTCATTTATTGACCAAGTGAAGCCATTCAAGTTGCATTGAAATTGTGTTTCTGATAACAAATGCACAATGTTGTCGCATGTTCTTGTTGCCAAAATGTCAACAACATGTCCTTCCCCTTGTGATAGTTTACAATAGATGTCTTTTCTTTGTGCTCCCTGTCTGATGGCCTCAATGGCAAAAAATAATCTCTCGCCAAAGTCAGCATGCACATCGGGTAACCATAACATGGACATTATCATAGGACCACGAGTACCTCACACTTGAGGGTCAGCCACCAAGTCGTTCCGCGGGCATTGCAGGCAGTCTGGGTTTGTCATTCGACTCATGGAGAATGGTTTCGTGACAGAGTTTGGGATGCCGGTCCTTGATCCTCCTCCTGTCTCACCCTGCATTGCGCCCGCGACCGTCCCAGCTCCAGGCCAGCCCCGGGGATGGGGGTGTGTTACATATTTAAAACATAGTTTCATTTTCATTATGCCCCCAAAGTGGTAAGATGGAGCGGATCGGACCGCTAAGTACAGGCGGTCCCTGCCCCAATCAACGAGTCAACCCCAACAGAATCCCCGATTCAGCGACCCTCCCAAGTATGGCATAGCTTCATCTCATTTGGTTGTCCAACAACAACCAAATGCACCATTTTGTTGCCCGATCATGGGTGGATGATATTAGCAACTGGTAAAAATGCGTTGAGGAGTAAACGTTTTTGGAGTACCAGGCAGTGCAGTTCATCACTCCACGCTCCCGAGAGCCTGGTACTTTCACCTACAGAAAGATCTCTCCACTTTATGGAACTTGAAGGTAATTGGAAACACGTGTGTTGTTCCTTTATGGCCCATAGTTCCCTAAGGGCATGGAGTTCTCGAACATGGAGGAGTTCTGATGTGACATTGAAGACCACGTGGAGGAGCGCTTTCCCATCAAGCGGGAGCGCAGTAAACACGGGTGCCTCATTGTGCGCTGTCACAACCACCACACGCACTGGAGCACATGGATCATTCATATACATGTCAACACCAAGAACAATGTCAACGTGTCCTCCTATGTGGAGGGACTTCGCTGAACTCTCAGGCAGACAAGAGCAACCCCACCCGCAGCTACAAGTGGGCCCTTTGCCACGTCCGCGACACTGTGTAGTGGGATCTGACAACAAAGCCAAGTGTAGTGGGCCCTACGCTCTGTGGTGGAGGCTGTGACATACAAGAAGGTGCCCTACCAAGCCATGTGGAAGGCAAGTGACAAGTCACGGGAGGAAATAATGGACGACAAGGTTCAGTCATGTGGCCTGTTCCCCCTCTACTACACCGAGGTAAGCACATTTATCATGCATGTCTTAAGTGTACAATATGTGTAAGTTGAGTGCCATGATCCTAAACCACTTGTTGTGCCTTATAACCTGTAGTTGATGAAGGTGGATCCGAACACCATCGCTGTGGCCTTTCAAGATGACACAAAGAAGAAAGTCCAGTGAGCCTTTGTAGCTACTGGAGCATGCCGGTTAGGGTGGGCAAATGTCCGCAGCATCATCACACTTGATGGCACAAACTTGCAGAATAGCCACAAGAAAGTGCTACTCATCATGTAGTGCTTCGATGCGAACAAAAAGTTGGTCCCAATGTTGTACGCCATTGCCGCCCGTTGGGTATTACGAAGCGAGCGCAAGCCGAACGACATGGTTGAGTGATGCAAGGCTCGCCTCATTGTCAAGGGTTATTGCCAAGTGCTTGACGTGGATTTTGAGGCCACTTTTGCCCTTGTGGGGAAGTACATCATTGCCAAAGCACTCCTGAGCCAAGTGGCTCCAGCACGACTAGGAGCTGCATCACATGGAGGTGAACAACGTGTTCTTGCACAGTCGACAGGACGAGGAGATGCACCTAGCTCAGCCAGCAGGCTTTGATGATGGTACCAGCCACATCTGGGGCCTTCGTAAGGTCTTGTAAGTGGTTAAAGTAGTCTCAACGCTGCTCAAACCTCGAGATCTCCACCACCCTTGAGCGCGGTGGCTATCGTCACGGACCAATCAACCACACTCTCTTTGTAAACGACCCGTCGGCATCCTTCGTCGCCATTTTGGTGTATGTTGACGACCTCCTCATCCCCTCTCCGGAGCTTCTAGTTGTTCAGACTGTCAAGGCTCTCCTCTAACCTGCGTATAGGATGAAAGATTTCGGTCTCACCCGCGTCTTCCTGTGCATGGAGATAAAGCGTTTCATCAGCGACGAATAGTGCATGTGCATTAGGCAGGGTATGTTTGCACCCTGAGGGAGCGTTTTGCCCACATTTTGGCTGGTCTTCCCGATGTCTACACGCCCATGACTTCAGCAGGCCAGAGGCTGTTGAAAAGAGCCCGCATGCCCGGCTGGGGGAGCCCGTTGACGTCACAACGTACCTTTAGGTCATGAAGTCTCTGATGTTCCTTGATACCAACATGCATGGTGGTATCAAGGAACATTAAAGACTGACATCAGAGTTGACCGCGTTCCCAGTCAACTCCTTGTCCTAGTTCTCCCATTGCCAATTGGAAAATAATTTTAGGGCATGCAGGCCCATGCAAAAACGAACATGAGCTCTATGTGTGAGTGCGATGCAAGACGGCAAGAATTTGGCTAAGTCTGGAATGCTGAATATAAAGAACAAGGAGAGTTTACAAATGAGCCCCTAGCGGGCTTATATAGGGACGCCGGCAGCTAACCGCACCGGGCCCCGTCACCCCTGCTGAACCCAAATGAGTCAACAGGGAGAACACACTGCATACACCACGAGAGTAACAAAGGTGGTCTCCTCGAGGCACCGGAACAACTGTCCGAGTGCCCGGGTCTCGACCACCGAGAAAATATGAGCAGTGCCAAAACACCTCGGAATCAACGTCCAGACATCACAGACGGCTTTCCGAACATCGGAAGCCCCACAATAGCCATCGGGTCTCCTCGTCGCACCGGTACAGTCAACCGGGTGCGCGGGTCTGAACCCACCGAGAAAACTCTCCTACCTCCTGACAAGCCCACATGGCTGCCGGAACGCATCGACCGCGTCTCGCCGGCGCTGTCGTAGGTGCTGGAGAAGTCTCGGTGCAGTCCAGAGGCCCATCGTGTCGTCACGCCCTCCTCTGCCATATACCCCGAATGTGGGTATATCGGTAAACTAGCAGTGTCGGTCGTGACGGGTGGAAGCCAGACAAACCAACACTCCCCCTGGCTGACATAGCCGTCCACGCCAGAACGAATGAGCGAAGGCATGGAACAACAATGCATGACAAGCCATAACATGCATGAGTCAACTCCCACAAACACACACACACACACACACACACACTCGTCTGCTATCCATCCAGGGTCTCCCTGGACACTGGCACAGCCCACCAAGTGTCTGGGTCTCGACCATGAGAGGAGTGATGCACACACACACAAACCAGTGTAATGCACATCATACACATGTCAGAGGACAAGATGGTCTCCTCGTGACACTGGCGGTACCAGGGTCCGGGTCTCGACCACTACGAGCAATCAAACTCAATAGTATCATCATCCAAACACAGGATCAAGGGAGGATCTCCTCGTAACACGAGTGCAATGCACCATGTGTCCGGGTCTCGACCAACAGCTCGCATGCAGAATGCCACACACAGTATAGCGACACACTAAGACACACGATCACATGGTGTCCTCGTGACACTGGTGCAATGCACCAAGTATCCGGGTCTCGACCAACAGCTCACATGCACAATGCCACACACAGTATAGCGACACACTAAGGCACACGATCACATGGTCTCCTCGTGACACTGGTGCAATGCACCAAGTGTCCGGGTCTCGACCAAGAGTGTGCTACCATCTGTATGCAGCTGTGCAGGCACGTAGCGTGAGCCACATGCGGGATGCTGTAGATGCTCAGAACAGAGCATGGACCTCGCCATGCATCTCCCATGGCGTCGCGTCAGGTCGAGGTCCACACAACACTCCCCCTGGGCAGATGAACCTGGCAGCGATGTCCTCGATGGAGATGCTGATGTCGTAGCTGAACAGATCCTGGGCGATGAGTCATGTAGTGTATCCATCATGTAGAGACAGCTCNCCCTGTCACCTGTGAGTCGACTCCCTCCCTCAAAGACGAAGTGGTGTCTCCGGCTACAACTCCTCACGTGAATCTGCATCACCTGGGGTATACTAGTCCTCGCGTGACTGCCAAGGGTCCCAACTCACAGTCTCTCCTGCCTCCGCACTTCCGCGATGCATCTCTGTACGCCGGAGGAACGGGAATGGGCGAGCAGCACACGTGCGTGGATGAAGTGGCGGAGCTCGCCTCCGATACGGGATAGGAGACCCTGAGACACAAGGGTGTACTGCTAGAAGAGGAGAGCTGGAGCGATGAACCGGATCACCACTCGTGGATGAAGATGAAGATGGGGCAGGTGAGTCGGGTGGATGAAGGTGCGTGACGGCAGCAGAAGAAGGAGGAGCGATGATGGGGTCGACAGGAGCCGGGATGGCGGAAGCCGAAGGCACGCTCAGCATCACTGCTGCTGCCGGAAGGCTCCTGCCGGTACCAGTGATGCTGCCCTCCTCTGAGAATCGCTCACGCGCTGCCACCATCTCCCCCTGTAGCATGACTACACGCTCCTGCAGATCAGCATAATCTGCCTCGGACATGTCGAGGTGGCCCATGTCGACCTGGTGTAGAATGAACTCTGCCTCACTGGATGTTGCACATGCCGACTGCACAGCTCGTGAGTACAGTGCCATCTGCATCTCTGCTGCTGAAGATGATGGAACAAGTGCCGCTGCATCCTCCTGGGGGTCAACCAAGGTCGCAATGTGCTGAGACGCTGGAACATCGGATGCAGCTGCAGGTGTCGCATCCACATGACAGCTCGTGTGTGTCATGCGAGGAGTGAGCAGTCACATGCCGAGAGAGAAGGAGAAGGAGGAGTCGTCAGAGTCCGTAGAGCATGTGGAAGCGTCGTCTGTGCAGGTACTGCCACTCTCGGTGTCGATGTGATCGGTAGCGTCACCAAGAGGTGAAATCGAGGGGGCAGAACTCAGCTCCTGCTGACGAGGTGACTCCATCTGCATGTATGGATCTGCTCCGGTGTCCTCGACTACCGCCATAATGGACACAGGTGTACAGGGCTCTGGCTCAGCAATGTCCGTCAAGGCAACCAACAAGCGCAGCTGGCGCTCACGCACTATCTCACCGAGAACGCTGGTCGCTACCACCTGCTCGATGATAGAGTAAGGACCATCATCTGACTCCGTCATGTATGTCGCTGCTCCGTCGTGGGTACGGGAACCCGAAGACTGTGGGAACATGGACGACTCCTCACGCTGAAGCTGGTCCTCAGGTAGTGCAGATGAGGCGGTGAAGCATGCTGTGTCTGCTACAGCATATGTCCTGGCGACATCTCTGAGAACTACTGCCCTCAAGAACGCCTCAACCTCGAACAGACCAGCCGGTCGACTCTGCTCATGTACAGCGACCGCTGTCGGGCTAGTATGAGTCCCGCGCGCCAACGCCCCTGGAAATCTGTATGGGACATCCTGATCCGCACAATACTCCTCTGCTGCCGCCAGGTCGCTACTGATCAGAGTTGCGAGTGGCATCACCAAGGCACGTGAGACCTGCCCTCATCGTGATGCAACCTGCTGCTGCAAAATGTCTGGCTGCTGCCCCAGCGTAGATGTCGACCTCGATGACATGCAAGTCCCAAGTACTCCAACATCTGCCGGAGTCGTGTGAGTCGTCTGCACACTCTCCCCCGAAAGTCCTGGGCCTCCACCGGACGGAACCGGGAGTGGCACAGTCCAGGGACACCGTGCTTGCACTCCTCCTGAGGTAACCTGCTGCTGCAGAACGTCCGGCTCCTGTCCCAGCGTGGATGTCGACCTCGATGACATGCATATCTCCTGCACTGGAACCTCCGCCGGGCTCGTGTGAGCCTGCTGGACAAACTCCGCCAAAACTCCGCAAGAGGCATCCCAATCCGTACGGGACCCCTGTGCAACCGCCGCGCCACCACCGGTAGGAGCCGCGAGTGGCACTGCCCACGGACGCCGGGCCTGCACTCCTCCTAACGCAAGCTGCTGCTGTATAAGTTCTCGATCCAGCGCGGACGTGGAAGTTGAGCTCGATGACACGCAAGTCTGCACCATGACCTCCATGTCGAGATCAGACTCCATGCGATGTGCTGTCACCGTATCATCTGAGTCTACCTGTGCTGACGCTCCGGCAGCACGGCCCGGCGCAAGTGTGAATCCTGTCACTACGGTCACATCAGGCAATGCGCGGTGACCACACTCCCCCTCGACAGGTACAGCAACGGAGCCCGAGGAGGTGGAGGATGTATCAACACCGGTGCGAGCACGCCATGCAGAGCGCTGACGCCGACGTCGCAGAGTCACTCGACTGGAACGACTGCATGGAGGTATGTCATCGCGAGATGGCGTCGTGGTCGTAGAGTGAAGGATCGACAGGATGGTGGCAGTCTGGGACTCGCTGGCAGGTGGAGCTGAAGGTACACCATCGGATGAGGAAGGAGGAGAGGATGGAAGAGATGTGATCGAAGAGGCCGTCGACGAACGAGTAGCAGAAGCACGCTCAGTGAGAACAAGGTCACAGAGCCGCTGCACCGTCTGCCGGAGGCCGTGGATCTCAGCGAATATGCTCGCCAGAGGTCTAGCTAGGGGATCTACCAACACCGGCAGATCCGTATGCTGTGGAGGACGCAGGCTCGAACGAGGCTGTAACCAAGGTGGATGCTAGCCGGGAGGGCGCGTCCAACAGCGACGCCAACCATGACGTCCATCACCACAGTAGTAGCAGGCGAATACGTAGGGCGCTTGCTCAGATGTCCGCGCACTCATCTCGTGCGCTGGACGATGGATAGGTGCCGAGGGCACCTACTCCCGGTGGTAAACACCAAGCCACGAGAGTGAATGGGGCCAGTAGGTACTGTTACTCCTAGAGGTTACGGCGTCCGGGTCAGCAAACGTGACCAGATGGGAAGAGCTGCCCTACCACAGCACGCCCGGAGACGACAGTCCGACTAACTGCGGCCACTAATACTGCTGCCACTAATGGAGGGAAGGCTGCTCCAAGACAAGAAGGGGTGGCGGCTGCAAGTGTGGCTGATGCTCCAAGCGGTAGACGACCCAGCCCTCGGAGCTGGTAAGACTCGAATCCGCCGTCGATCCTACGGGGTGAAGTACGCGCACCAATCCACGGGCCCCAGAAAGACGCCGGTCAAGGACGCGTCTAGAAGCGAAGATCGTTGCCGACGACCATCCGTTGTTGGCTGAGAAGACGAAAGTGTAAGCTCTCGAGCAGCCGCCGCACTATGTAGTCGTCGACACTTTACCGCCTGATGCTGCTATTGCAGCTATGAAAGATGGAGCGACTGCTGCGGTGGTAGTTGGAACATTATCCTATTTTTTGTTTTGCCTTTTTGTTTTCCTTGCTCACGTCCACCCCCCTCCTTTCCTTTCTTTTGCCCTCACCCTCCACCCCCTTTTTTATATTTTTTTTATAGGGCTCCCCTCTGCTCGCCCTAGGCCCTCGCCTTTTTTGTTGCTTTCCCTTTTTTTTCACTCGCTTTCAGACGTACCCCTTTTCGTATTTTTGTTCCTCGTCCCCCTCCCTTTTCTCGATTGCCCAGAAGGTGGGCAAATGGAGAGAATAAGTAGGGGGGGAGGGGGGGTGGGGCGTCCGGCCTGTCCGGCCCTCCCACCCCTACACGCTCGCTCGCTCGCTCGCTGAGCGAGCGAGTGAGCGAGTGAGCAAGATGCCGCCGAAAGGGGGGGGCGGGGGAGGGTCCGCCCCTCTCCAACGTCGGCCCCTCCGTCGGTTGGCCGACGGGGCCGACGGGGCCGACGGGCCCCTCCGAGGGGCCCCTCGGAGGGGCACGACAGGGCCCTCCGAGGGCCCCCTGTAAAGGAGGGGAAGGGGGGGGGGCGAAAGGGGCCAAAGGGCTCCCCCCCCTCGGAGAGGCTCCCTCATGGGGGACGAGGGGGCCCCTCCGAGGGAGCGGGGGCCCTCACAGGAGGGCTACGAGGCCCTCCAGCAGCAGCAGCTGTAGCGGCGGGTGCAGCTGCTGCGATTGCTACTGCTACTGCTGCTTCCGCCGCTGCCGCTACTGCTACTCTGCGCAGCAGCTGCTGCTGCTACTACTTGATGCTCCCGCCACTGCTGCTTTTTTTTTTTTTTTTCCTTTCGCTCTGCACGCTGCTGCTGCGGCTGCTGCTGTTGCTGCTGCTGCTGCTACTCNGAGGCCCTCCAGCAGCAGCAGCTGTAGCGGCGGGTGCAGCTGCTGCGATTGCTACTGCTACTGCTGCTTCCGCCGCTGCCGCTACTGCTACTCTGCGCAGCAGCTGCTGCTGCTACTACTTGATGCTCCCGCCACTGCTGCTTTTTTTTTTTTTTTTCCTTTCGCTCTGCACGTTGCTGCTGCGGCTGCTGCTGTTGCTGCTGCTGCTGCTACTCCTGCTACTGCTAAAGCTGCTACTGCTGCTGCTTCTTCTTCTGCTACGTCGCTGCTAGCTGCTACACGCTACTGCTTCTACTCGCTCCTACTGCTCGCTGCTGCCATGGCTGCAAGCTGCTACTGCGTCGCTGCTGCTCGTGCACGCTGCCAACGCGTGCTGCTGCTGCTGCTGCTGCAACTGCTTCTCACCGCCCCTGTGGCGTTCACGTGCAGTCGCTTCGCGCTCCCTCACGCTGTTGCTGGCGTGGCGCCACGTGGTGCGTTCTCTTGGCGTTCCGCCCACTGCTGCTGCTTCTGCTGCTCACATGCCCCCCTCGCTCTGATACCAAATGTTGGTTATTTTCACAAACACACGCAAGTGCCCTCTTGTCTCCATTCATACACACACCTCACCACTGCAGGTGATTGATCTGGATTAAGGCTCCCTGTTGCAAGACTGTGGTGCAGCATGAAGAACACAGAGGATGTGCCTCTCTCAAGCTGCCAAGTTGTGGCTTCAGCACCAGTCTTGTCACATGCCTTAGTTTAGTAATACACTCATATACTAAAAGGGGATACAACTTGTGGGAATGCATGCTTGTTAGTTGATTGCATGCTTGCATGTTCCTAGAGTGGTGAACCGGGTTGCTGATCCCTCGGGACCACACGTTCGGCTTGTGCCGACGTGTGAGAAACCGCATGGAGCTCGCTTGCTCGAGGGTCGGGTTCGATCCCTGGGTGGCGTCCGGGCCCCACGACGATTGTCTCGCGTGGGTGGCCCGGTCAACCGGCTCTCACCACCTCGCTCACACTTACTCTCGCTCGTCAAGCTGTGACTCTTTACTACACTTTCTAAGTCATGAGCGTTCCCCGATCCATGGCGTACGTTGTTGCTCGTCACCTACTTTCTTGCTAGCCCAGCAACTACGCCTACCTACTGGTATCAGAGCAGGAGGGCTATCCCTCCCGCCGCGACGTCCTGGGACCTCATGAGCCTCACGCGCTAAGCGCCGGGTGATCCCTCACAAGCCACAGTACGAGACAGCGGCGGCCTAAGCAGCAGCAGCGGCGGTCATTCTGTACAACCGTTTACATGACACTCGCGCATCTCGGCACGAGATCTTGGCAGCTTAGGCAGCATCAACAGCTGCCACCCTGAGCAGCTTCTCACATCGAGCGACGGGCGATCCCGCTCAAGCCACGGCAGAAGGCCGTGTCGACCTAAGCAACAGCAGCAGCATTCTGTGCAGCTGTTAGCACCGAGTGATAGGTGGTCCCGAACGAGCCACAACGCGAGACCGCGGCATCGTTGGCAACCACTCTGCGCCATTGCCAGCATCACACTTGCGGATCTGAGCGCGAGACCGCAGCAGCTTGGACATCAGCAGCAGCCGCCACTCTGGGCAGCCGCTGTCATCAACCGACAGGTGATCCCGCACGAGCCACAGCACAAGGCCATGGCGGCCCAAGCAGCAGCAGCAGCAGCCGTACCTTGCAGCTGCTGACTTCGAGCTCGTGAACCTTGGCACGTGACAAGTAGCAGCGTAGGTGACAGTCTAGACCGCCGCAGCAGTCGCCGCTTTGTGCAACCGCTGGCTTTTCAGCACTGATCTCAGTCCCAACACTGTAGCTAGGCAGCATCAGCAGCAGCCACTCTGTGCTGCTGGCAACATCGCATTCGTGGACTTCAGCGCGAGGCAGCCGCAGCTTGGACAGCAGCATCAACCGCTACTCTGGGGAGCCGCTGGCATCGATGGACGGGTGAGCCCCAACGAGCCACAGTGCAAGGCCGTGGCGGCCCAAGCAGCAGCAACAGCAGCCATGCCTTGCAGCCGCTTGGGCTCAGCCGCTTAGCCGCTTGGCACGAGATAGAAGCAGCTTAGGTGGCAGTCTGGGCAGCCGCAGCAGCCGCCGCTCTGTGCAACTGCTGCTCTCGCAGCCATGACCTTAGCCCCAACTCTGCAGCCAGGCTTAATCCCAGCGCACTCTCAATCACCGCGGGCTGCCCTGAGGCAGCCCATCAATCTGTACACTGGCGTCTCCACCTGAGATCGAGCCAGCACCTCCGTCGTCAACAGTGGCTCGGGACGGTGCAAATACTGACGAGGAGCTTACATACTACGAGGAGAGGGCGGAGAGAGAGGTGTGGTCGAGGGTGCGTCGCAGCAGTCCGGGGTATCTCCCCGGTGAAGACTACGATCCCGCTGATCACTACGCGTGGGCGGACGCGAGGGACTACGC
>SZWC01016122.1:35614-66353 GCA_023375785.1 Penium margaritaceum
GGGGGGGGGGGGGGGGGGGGGGGGGGGGGGGGCTCAATTTTGAGATGGGGGTCCCCATCCTCTTCTTGATCATGAATTCTATCAACTAGTGCCACATCCAACCGGCTGCAAGGCCATTGACTTGTTAAAGTCAAAGTGGGTGTTTAAAGTCAAACAAAATGTGCAGGGCCTGTTTGAGAAGTACAAGGCTCGATCTGTGGCCAAGGGTTTCCACCAGATACCGGTGCAAGATTCAAAATGTACTTACACCCCAGTGGGAAAGTACACGTCAGGTCACGTGCTGCTAGGGGTTGCAGCACACAAAGACTGGGAAATGTACCAAATGGATGTCAATAATTCTTTTCTGAACGGACCACTGGAGGAGGAAATCTATGTGGAACAGCCACCGGGTTCACAGACAGGAAAGACAGAGTCTAGCTTCTGCAAAAAGGCACCGTAAAGACTGAAACAAGCAGCACAATGTTGTAACAAGGAGATCAGCTGAACACTGGAACTTGGAGGATTCCTGCAAATTTTTTCTAACCCTTCTCTGTTCATCCGCAAAGTGAACGGCGTTCCAGTTTCTCTTCTGGTGTATGTGGATGACTTACTGATTCTTTCACCTTCTCTTCCCCCTGTCCAAGAGACAAAAGCAATGCTCATTGCAAACTACTGCATGACCGACCTAGGAAAGGCACACAGATTCTTAGGCATGATCACCATGCGTAACAGAGTTGCACACACCTCAACACTATACCAGGGACGGTTCATAGCCTATCTAACGGAACGGTTCTTATACCTTGTAGAGCATCTCCCCACACAGCATTCACAGATGAGCCCAGATAATTGTGGAAACCTTCTTGATCCTCAAATTACTCAATACAGTCCTTACACAGACCTCTCACTGTACAGACACATTACTGGAAGTCTCACCTACCTTTCCTCCACCACCCGACTTGATGTTTCCTGTGCAGTGAACAATCTTGCCAAATTCAGCTAGCAACCATGCACTGTACATCAAACGGTTTTGCTGAAAATTCTGCTTTATGTGTTTGACAGTGCATCCATGGGCCTCCTCTTCTCTCCTGGCACTGGTCACTTGCTTGATGGGTAGTGTGACAGTGACTATGCACGTGAAAGAAATACATGCAGTTGGGGAGGTATGTATTCCTTCTATAGGGCACCACTATGTCATGGATCATTGCCAAATAATCATGTGTTGCATGCATTGTGGTTGAAGTAGAATTCATGGCCTTGGGAGAAGCTTCTTGCGAAGAAAATTTCATTGTGACAACTGTTGGGAGAGCTGGGCATGATTGTGGGGACTGTACCACTGCACAGTGAAAGCTCTACTACATGTCCTATCACAGAAAATGATGGTGTTCTACACCCACACACCAGGCACATAGGGGTTGAACATCACTTCGTCCAAAAAGCAGTGGAAACAGATGTTTTCCAAGTGTGTGAGGTGCCTGTAATTGAGCAACTTGCAGATTTTCCCACCAAAGCACTACCATCCTCATCCCTTTTCTCCCAGCTCCATCTGCTCGGCTGCATGCATGCAACATTCTTGGCCAAGGGAGTGTGATAGCCCTTTGTGTAAATATTTGTCCACATGTGTCCTCGGGTGTGCAGTGCAGGATGATTTGGCTGCCGGTGGCGGTGCACGTTCATGACAGAGACACACGTTCACTAAGCCCATCACGTGGCGACATCACCCTCTTGTCTCACACACTCTGCCAGCCATCGATCCTTGCCTTCCCCCGCTGGAAAACTATTTGTGTCATTGAGAACCATGTGTCATAGTGTGCTTGCTGTGATACAAGACCTGGATGAGACCATGACTTGTGTGTTTGTTAGGTCTAATGTAGGTTCTCTAACATCTGGCGTAGATTGGCCAAATATGAGACCTCTCAGGTTCTCTCGAACCTTTCTGTGGGCACAGGGAAAATCTGCCCTCGCACCATGTTGAGCACCGGTGAGTGCCGCTCGCCGGCCGATGAGTGAGACTCGAGTAGCGATTCTCAGCTGTAACAGGGGGTTCTCTTGTTACTCAGTGGACTCATAGAAAAATTGTGTTCTTTTCCCTGATGTTTTGGGGCTATCGTGCTCCACACTCCATGAAACAAAGTGCCACTTAAATCATTTTATTCATAGCGGCTTTTTCACCATCCTCCATTAAAAATGACAAAGATTCAAGGTTCACTAGTAGATTTTGGTGCAAGCTGATGACTTGCTACGGTGGTTGGATTCAGCAAAAAATGGCCTTCAATGCCTAAAACATCCGGCAGACAGGGAGCACCAACCAGACTTAAAATAGAAATCCCTAAACAATGTGCAAACCACATGGCACTGACTGAGCGGTCAGTTACCAAGTGCCGGGCCAGCCTAACAAGTCCGCAACCTCCGCAGCAATGGGAGATGCTATCTTTTGAGTCATAACCAAAAACAAATCCGCAACTCTTGCAGGTTTGCAAAATAGCAGGTGACATCCAGTGGTGATGATTCTAAAGTATTTGGGACAAGACTCACCAGAAAATTGCAGAGATCCAAGGGGCAACGAAGCAAGCAGACAACAAGCATCAGGCGGAAACCGAGTTCTACAACAGTGATTTCATCCTACTAAGTTTGACGATCTCAATTTGTGAGTACAAGACTATGAGAAGCTCAAGCCTAACTGGTGGAGGACATCAATCGAGGAGATTTTTTTGTTGCTAACCTGTACCTCCATGAAACCATGGCTATCCACCCGGTGTTCCAAAACAGCTGACTCAAACTCTACCGGGACCCAAGCTAGCACATTCCTCACAGAGACGTGCCTTTGCCACCTATGGAAGCGAACAAGGGCACAGAGAACGAGGTCAAGAATATAATTGGACACCGCCAACAAGGAAAAGTGACAGATTTTCTGATTAAGTGGCAGGGCTATGACACATAGCATAAAATCTGGGAGCCCCAAGATGTCAAATGTGATGTTGGTTAACAAATCAATGGTTAATTCAGCCAGCATGGACCTACATCTTGCAACGCATCTGGATGGTGCGGCTCCCAAGGCGAAGGGGAGCGGGGGGTGGGGGGGGGGGGGTTACATCCCTAGCATCCACAACTACCTAAACTCAGCACGTGAGCATAACTGTTCTTACAAACGTGGCACACAATGTGTTGCCCTACAGATTTTTACGCTGTTTGGCCAAGTGAAATTTTGCAAAGTTTCTTCATACCCGGTGCTCCATTTCAGATATATCTAAAAGGTTTGACCACTTTCTAGAAGTGTGGAAAAAAATCTCACAAACAGTATTGATCTTTTGGTCCTGTTGAGTTTACTTCTCAGTGGCACTAGACGTTTATGAACATGTGCCTCATTATTCTCGTAACTCCCAACCTCCCGGCAGAGTTTCTTGAAGCAGTCTCTCACAACATGCTTTCACACTCAAAACTTGAGTCAAGTTCCAGAGACCCAGGGTTTGCCTCATTATTTTCTTCTAGTCTTTTATGCATATTATCAACGGTTCTGATGCTTGACATCAAAGTACAAAAACTGCTAATTAAAAATGACCCAATTATGCCAAATGTCTTGATTCTCTCTTGCTCTGTAATTCTGCCTAATCACCATCCATGTTCCGCTTGGTAGAAAAATTTTCACAATCAATGTCATACCACTTAGGTACATGAGTCCCTAGAATCCCTATGTGGGTATCATGATCTGGAGTTTGATGTCTGGTGGCCTACCGGATGTCAAACTCCGGATTTTTTTGGCTGAGGGAGTTTTGGCCACCTCTCCCAACCTCCAGTGTTCTATTCCAGAAGGTTCTGACAGGTTCAACCACTTTCTAGAAGCGTACAAAAACCTGTTGCAAACCGTATCAATGATTTGATTGTTTTCATTCAATTTCTTGATGATTCTTGGATTTTCCAAAGACGCACCTCAATATTCTGGAGCCCCCCTGACTTCTCAATGGAGTTTCTTGAAGAAACCTCTCACTATGCAACGTCACAATCACCACTCAACACGAGCATCCAAAACCCAATATATACCTCATTCATTTTTCAGCTATTGCATACATGCGCCTGACATTTCTGACACTTGTCATCAAAGTAAAATTACTGCTAAACACAAATTCCAAAGAGACCCAATTTCCCAATCCATCTCTTTCTGCAGCATAAACTTGTTTTCCACCATCAGTGTTCCGCTCGGCGTGATACTTGAAGTTAGAGTGCACTGGTCCTAGAGGGGCAACTAACGATGTCACTCATCGGTGGAAACCTAGCACAAGTCTTTAGCACATATCCGTCATCCAGAATATCATAAACATCACAACAACAACGTTGAAAGGAGAGAGCGCACTTGGCAAGAAGCGCCAGTTCCCAGCAAAAAAACCAGTAATGGAGGGACAGCATCGACAGATTTACAAAGTTCTCAAGGCCACCCAAGCAGCAGAAGCCACAGGCTTTGTGATCAATGGTGCATCTCTGATGATTATGAAGGCATATCCAGTGAAAAACCCCTCGGGCTCAGCAATCTCCTCGTCTCCGACATTGCCCTTCAGGGCGACACCTGGCATGATGGGAGAAGGCACCTGCAGGCATGCTAAAATAAATGAGGACCCGTACATGAAATTTTCATACCTTGAGAGCCTCAAAAACTTTATGCTTCAACAACTTTATGACAACGGGGGGGCTAAAAAATGTATGAGCAGGGGAAAATGAGCAACCAACTGTCGAGTCAACCCCAAATCCGGCTGGCACTTCTGGAATAGTTCAATCCTGCCAATCCAAAAAGACCAATATGGCTGACAAGTTTGGAGGTATACTTCACCGCTGTCGGGGTAAAAAATGATCAAAACAAAGTTGACCTCGTGGTCTGAAAGGCACAAAACTGATTTGGTGTTCTGGTCTAAAAGAAATGTAACGGTAGCATGAGACCAGAGAAGCTTAACTAACGGCTCACTATATAGCTCTCACATTATCATCATCAGTATTCTACCTTAAGTGGTATGAATCACTGACTCCACCAGGAAACAGGAAATACTTCATGTGCTCCATCCTCGCATGCTTTGGAAATCTGAACAAGAAATTTAATGAATGGTTTAGGATTCAAAGACTATGGTGGCATTCCAGCAGGATAGAGTAAACACAACGTTTATGTGAAATCATCACCGGCAGTGAATTTTCCCCAAAAAAAAATCTTTCCACTAAAATAACAATATCAAGCGAGATATTCAGGGATTCACTATAATACATGTTATCTTGGAAAACCTTTTGCAAATAAACATGGAAGCTGATTGCATAGACAGCGCTGACTGCAACACTTAGATACAGAAATCCAACGATCGACGAACCCAATGCGACCATTCTTATCATGGAGGAGGAAATTCCTGTTTCACAGAAACCTAGTCTCTGATAGAGATCGATGCCATCAATTTGTTGGACCAACTGCAATGCTGGACTTGCGGGAAACCAAAACACATCTATTGCAAATTTTGAAAGTGCTAGTTGCAAGCCCAAAAGGGGATGAAGTTGCAGAAGTTTTTGGACAAGTGAGGGAACAGCAGAGGATGGGAGTAGATATTCCTACCGCAGACACTCCCATCCAGTCAGAAAATTCTGTGCCAACAAAATGCCCATTTGGAAGACTCTCAACGCCGCACATGAGCGCTCCTGAGATTGCAAAATTTTACAATGGAAAACCAAGGGGTGATACAGCTGCAAGTGTAACCAAGGGGTCGTCCAAGTCAAAACCCTTAACCTGCACAATTGGGTGTAGGGGCTGCTTGCTGTTTTGTCAGTAATGAGCTGGTTCAAATTTTGGGTTTTCAAATTACACCAGGTTGTATGAAGAAGAACCCAGATGAAAGAATACATATCCATCAACTGTAAAAACCACTCATATTTCAAAACTTGGGAGTTGCAAGGTGTAACAGTTTGAAGGAATTTCCTAATGAGAAACCACACAATCAGCATTGGGCAAGATTTCCTGCACTGGAACAACCTGCAAGAGGAGTGTCACCTGCTCCTGATCGAGTGTCCCACAATGTGATGGCATTATGGGAAGCAACAGGGAGAAACCACATGGTAAGTTGAATCAAACGCAACCCAATGCACAAAATCAATGTCTTTCGACCTGGCTAAGTGGTACAAATGACACGAATCTCAACTGTGGCTATCCTACGTGGAGTTGAGGGAAAGGAGTGAGGTAGTGGAAGAAGAAGCAAAAAACCAAGAGCTTCATCAGCCTCAACACCTGAGACAATCACAGCCATTCCAGAGGAGTTCCCATCAATAGGCAAGGAGTTATAAATGATTTTTCTTGACAGAATTCCCCAAGATTTAACGTCACAAAACAGCACAGATTATCACATAAACCGGAAGCTAGGCAGCAGACTGACGGTCAAGGGGACTTGTTGGATGAGCAAAAGGGACTGAATGAGCTTTAAACATTTTTTTTTGGTTCTTGGGGGGGCTATGTGGCCATCCATGTCATCATGTTTAGCACCGATGTTTCTTGTCAATAAGAAGACCGGAAAATGCAGATGTGTGTGGGCTGCATGGCATTGAAGAGAATTTCCATAAAGAACCACTACCCTGTAATGTAACCAGATAAAAAATTGACCAAATCCAAGGAGCGGTCTTTTTGCCAATATCAGCCTACAAAGCGACCATCATCATATCTGCGTATCTGATAAAGACATGAAGAAGACATCTGTACCCGCAATGGAAATCTCATGTTCACAGTTCTGCAATTAGGTTTGACAAATTCCCCGGCGCCATTTATGGTGGCCATGAAGAACAATCTTTTTGTACATCTTCATGTATCTCACAGACATGTGCATGAACAGACACACACCAGAGGAGCACAGTGGACATATCCAAAACGTTCTTGAGAATTTTCAGTTAAAAGAGAAATTCTACAGAAAGAACTCCAAGTGCAACTTTAGTCACTGTTCAATTGAGTGTTTTCTCCACATCATTGGTGGCTGATGGATCACAGTTTATACAAAGAAATTGGAGGGAGTTGCTGATTGACCAGTTCCCAGCAACGTTCAAAAAGTTGAAATATTCTCAATTTTATAGAATGAATACTGTCGATCTGTACACGATAACACCGGAGTATCATACCTCTCTCTGATCTCACTCGTAAAACCACCAAGTGGAATATGGAAGAGGGAAAAGAAGAAGAATTTGATTATCAGACAAACTCTTTAACCTTGGCGTCAACCTTGAGATTGGCAGAACCCATGGTGGACTACATCATGGCCACCAACGCGTCCCATCAAGCTGTCGGACACATTTTCCTCTAAGACAACAACCGTAGAGAAAGCGGTTGCATTTTTTCCAAAAGTGTTGTGTGGTCCAGAGCTGAACTGCGTGGTGTTTTGAAAAGAAATTCTTCCAGCCGTTTGCGTATGCAAGACACAACAATAGTACCTGGAATGTGGAAACGTTTTTGTCTGCACCGATCACAATGGACTGAAATATCTCAAGGCACAACCAAATGTGAGCTGTCAAAAAACCTGATGCATGGGGTTCCTTGAGTCCAACTTTGACTACAACGTCCAATGCCAACCTGGGAAAAATGAATCTACACGATTCTCTGAATCAATGACTGTATTTGATGGCTGACACAAGCCTCCTTCATGAGCAAGATTTGGACCCCACGGAGATATCTACGAAAAGAAACCAAGGAGTTTGGTGAACAAAACAAGATGAATTTTGTGTCCTATGTACCGCACAGTGACAAGCTCCATCACACGCTATAGGAGGAATGCCAAGACAGTGGTCAAGGTGGACATTTTGGCAAGGGCAAGGCACTGAAGAAACTTGTGCACTACTGCTGGTGGGAAAAGATGCAACCGAAATTGCAAAACACTACAAGGCGTGCAATTTGTTCCAAGGCCATATGTTTCAATGAACAAAACCCTTGGGTTTGATTAGCCACTACCAACACCCAAGGGACCATGGATGGGTATTGTCGTGGACACTGTGATGGACTCTCCCATCATATGGAAGTATTTGACATGATCCTTGAAGTGCTCAACAGGATCTTGTGGATATTTCACTCCATCCCAATGAAAAAAATGGGCACCATCAAGGGAACAAGGGAGCATTTCCTAAGAAAAATCATCCAACGTCGTTCCCTCCTCCATCACAAAGGGAAAAAATGGAAGGTTTGCGAGAAGATTTCTGTGGGACTTGATGACTTGCTGAAGCACTTTGATCCACATATTGATGCCCTTCCATCTTAAAACTGATGGGTAAAATGAGCCCAACAATCATATGTTCAAGAAACTGCTCTAAGATTTGTGCAAGCTCCATGGCGCTCACTGGGCGGTGAAGATACCAATAGCCGAGCTTGTATACAACTCCGCGACATCTGAAGTGGCAAGGAAAATTGAATTCAATGTGTTTTACGAAAAGACACCTGCAAGCCCGACAGGTTTTCAGGGTTCAAGCAACATACCAGAAGAAGAAATCCAACAACAAAACTTCAAAATAATTGGGTATGCGACTCGTCAGTCGCCTGCAAAGACTGAACTCGCAATGAAGCGAGCGACCAAAAAAATACCAAATTCCATATCGGTGATTAAGCCCTACTCAGCTCTGCAAGCATCAATATTTGAGGACACGATTGCACAAAGCTCAAAACTAGGCTGTTGGGGCTGTTTGTGATCAAAGAAATATGGAAGGATGCTGCTGCAAAGGTTTGCCTCCTGAAAACATGTCTATCCACGCAGTGTTCTACATCATCCGTCTCAACTCTGCCGGGACCTAAGAGAGAACTTCCCCAGCAGAGATGTACCTCTCCCACCACCTGTCAAAGCCAGAAAGGGCACAAAGTATGGATTCAAAGAGATCTTTGGACACCAGTGATGAGGAAAAGTGACAGAGTATCCCATGAATGTTCAGGACTAAGACACATCACACAACCACTGGGAGCCCTGTAACAACCTGCAATATTTCAATCAACAGATCAATGCTTACTTTAGCCAAAATCATCCTACATCTCGCAATGTGATGGGATTTCACAGAAAAAAGGGGGGGAATTTCCTACATTTCTGATGTAATATACACCCCAAAGCAACACGCGTGGACATTTTTGTCGTTACCTTTGTGGCCAAATGCATGTCGGCCTTCAGGTTTTGTTGCCGTTCAGCCGAGCGCACTTTACCTTTTCTGGCCTCCTGTGTTCCATTCCAAGAGACTCTTGCAGTTTGACAAATTTTCTAAAATTTCTCAAACTGTATTGATCATTGAATAATGTTTGGCTGAAAAATTTAAGGTGTTGGACTTCTATGAGGGTATGCTTTGATGTTCTAAAAACTCATCAACTTCTTGGTAGAGTTTTGGGAAGTAACCTCTCAAGACATTGTTTTTTCAAGTGCCACTTGATTCGCCCATCCAAGACCCTACATATGCCTCATTCTTTTTCACACTATTGTAAACATGTCCTTATCAGTTCCGACACTTGTCATCACGACACACTTATTGCTAACTATCAACATCCCAAGTTTCCTAATGTCCCAATTCATCAGTTTCTATGTAGCTTCTATCTGTTCACCATCTAATGTAATATGAAGTATTAAAAAATAACTTCATGTTAATAGGTAGAATTTATTCAGTGACACTTCTGGTTACTGAATAGAGAAGTATCGTTTTGCGTACTCAAGATATGGCATGATGAAAGCTGATATTGGTGGATGCATGCGGTACTATCCAGAACCAAAAGGATTGCCATCCTCCCACACCTCTGTTGGTTACGGCTCTTCCATTCCTGACCTACATGAGTCCCTTAACTATGCGCATGGATGTTTTTTCCAATCAGCCGAGGGCATTTTGGCCACCTGCCTCTTGTGTGGCCAAAATTCCCTCAGCCTCGGATGTCCCGTTTGAGAAGGTTCTGACCAGTTTGACCACTTAAAAAAAATCTATCACGAACCATGTTGAAATTTTGATGCTGTTCAGTTGACTTCTCAACGGTGCTAGAATTTTATAAAGACAAACCTCGATGTTCTCGGAACCCCCCAATTTCACAACGAATTTCTGGAAGCATCCTCTCAAGATATGGTGTTACACCCGTCACTCGACTCGATCATCCAAAACCCCAAGTATGTTACATTCTTTTTTCCACAATTGCATATATATGCTTGACTTTTCTGTCTCTTGTTATCAAAGTACACTTCCTGCTAGTTACAAGTTATCCATTTCTCCCAATTCCTTAAGTTTTCTTCTGTTTCACACCTTCTCCCTGTCAACCACCCACGTTCAGCTCTGCAAAACAATTGGTATCACAACGCAGCGGTGCTGGATCAATAGTGGAGAGCTTCACCCCAAGAGGAAAATCTCACACAAGTGTTTAGTGCATTTCCACCATCCAGAAGATTGAAGACCTCACAACGATGATGGTGAAAGTAGCGCGCACAACCGGCGACGAGCAGGAGTAACCAATGAGGTTATTTGGTGATGGAGGATCAGCACCATGTAGCCCACGATACTCTCCAGGATAATCAGGTAGCACAAGCAGGCTTCGCACTAGAGGGCACCAAAAATCCTCTGAGAAAGTGCCTACAAGCTTCCTAGCTTGTTGTCGCTTATGTGGCAATGCAGTCCAGTCAGTTGACGCACTAATATGCAATGGAAGTGAGAGAACAACAAGAGTTTGGCTGGGGGAGATGCACAGAGTCTCATAAGCTTCAATGAATTTAAGGACTCAGAGAGAAATGACAACAGACAAGCATACATAATAACATCTGTCAAGGCACAGCGGATGATGCAAGTAGCAGTGTCAATTTGCCGTAAACCCAGCTAAAACCACTATTATGGCCGTAACTCTGCGCACGTGCATCCAACCAACACACCGTCTGAATATTCAGATCCAAAATCTCAAGCCGGAAACTACCACTTGTCACACACACAGTTCTGGCATCGATTGGTGGACAAAAAATGTAGGAACATACACATTGGACCCACAGCTAGTCCACCAATAAAACCTTAGAGGCTACACAAAAACTGTAGTAGGTCCCAGCAAGCATATCAGATGTTGTGGCAGCCATCCTGGAGCTGCTGGAGGGTGGAAAACCACACAATGGCCAGCTGGCTGCATATCAAGGATCTGCACAAGCATAGACATGGCCAAGTGGTCACAGTGAGATGTAACACATGAGGATGACTAACATCTCAAAACTCCATGACTCGGTGGTACAAGTGTCCATATGGGTGCAGATCTGACATGAGTGTGCAACGAGATTCTAAACAGTCCATATGTATACAGAACCCACTCTTAGCTACCCTTAGGCAAGGGAAGAAGCCCAAGATAACAAATTGCCACCGCAAACTTTGTGCGCGCCAGCATGTTGGTCAGGAATTCAGCTCACTGCATACTCGTGCCAACCCAAATGAAGGATATTGACTGTCTCTCTACCAAATCACACATAAAGTGATGCTCAGAAACAATGTGCTTTTTGCCTGCATCAACCACCAGTGTTCTATTCAATGGGAAGAGCATTCTGTTTTTCAAAAAATGGAATAATACAAGGAACTGACTGGCCCAATACACAAAACAAGTGTTGTAGCCACACTACCTCAGCAGCTCCACTCCGTAGAGGGACGTACTCTGCCTTTGACAAGCTACGGGCAATGGAACCCTGCTTGCGACTGTGCCATGAATCAGCAACGCCACCCAGCAGGAAAATGTAGCCTGTCTGACTGCATCGATTACGGCTATGGGTCTGGTCACTGTCAATATAGCCATTGCCTACAACCAAACACAGCCAAAAAAAGTAGAATTCAATGTTTGGTGTGGAAACCAGGTCCCATACAACTCGTGCAGCCACATTTATGGCTCTTCCCTGCGGCCTTGTGCAAACTATGTGAGGATAACAAAAGTGAATCCAATGTTACCCTGAGTGGTCATGGCCAAGTACATAAGAGAGCCAGTGAGGCATAGGCACAGTGTCACTTCCACTGTCTCCCCCAGTTGTGCAAAGCCATCCACCTTCACGCCATCCTGTCCGTCTAATGTGATGGATGTGGATGCTATGAGAACTCTTCCGAGTAGGTTGGAGAATCACTCCTCATGATGTTAGTGTTGCATACTTCATGAAGCAAGAGTATCCACCATGGAAGGTTATGCATGATCTCCATGCCAAGGAACAAAGCAACATGACCAAGATCCTTCATCCTGTAGGCAGCTCGAAGGACCGTCTTGGCCTCCTTCACTACCTCCATGAAAGGAAATGCAATGAGGATGTCATCAACATAGACCAGGATGGCTAGTGCGGTGTTGCCTATTTTTGGAAGAGGGATGGATCTATGTTACTCGACACATATCCAACACGAGTCATGGGCTGGTGATCTCCTTGCTCAAGAACCAAGGTAACTACTTGAGGTCATGTAAGGCCTTGCACAAGCGCCATACTTTGTCACAAACCTTGAATTCAGCTAGCTGGACCATATAGGTAGCCTCCTCTAGAATGCCATGGATGAACATGTTGATCACATCCATCAGATGCAGCTCCAGTTATGCTGAGCAAAGACCCCAAAAAGGCACGATTTGTGGTCAAAGAGCCAATAGGTGCAAAACATTGAGTGGAATCAACACCCTCCCCATGTACAAATCCCTTGGCCTTCAAGGAAGCCTTGTGTCAATCCCGCGAGCCATTGGACTTCACCTTCTTGTGTAAGACCCACTTAGCTTGTACAACCTTCCTCTCGGGGAGAAGGTCCAGAATCTCGTGAAGACCGTGCTCTTGTATGGATCAGAGCTCATCCGCACAAGCAGCACACCACAACTCTGCATCCTTGGCCAAGAGCACATCCCTTAATGTACTTGGATAAGGCCCCATCCAAGGAGAGCTCCAGGTAGCAAACACATGCATCTGGACTAGGTTTCACAACAACAATATCTTCTGCCACATTGCAGGCAACAGAAAACCTACAAGAGACAAAATTATGGCCAACAAGCCATGCTGGGTGTATCTCGGTATATTCTGATTGGAAACTTAGGCCGTGGGACCTTATGCCATGGTCTCTACTCTCAACGATACAGGCAGGGCATATGGACATTGAGTCGGCCACGCGTTGAATCCTGGAGGGCAGTGGTCAAAGGTGACTATCGGGCTCGAGGGAGTTGCCTTAGCTTAAGGTGCTCACCTTGGGCTAGGAAAATTCCTACGAGGGCACAAGTGGTACAAGAGGTACCGACTCAACAATATCAGCAGGTGTAAGTGAAGGAAGTGACACAAGGACAGGACCAGGTGTGCCAGTGGGGACCAAGGCAGGGACAGGTACAGAAGTGTCTTTGGGGACAGGTAGAATCTCAGGAGTGCTCGTGGGGACTGACGAGGCCACTCAGCCAACGGACATCATGACCGGGTTGTCATCGACTTGAGGCTGGACCACCGGTGAGGAAGCCTGTACGAACACATCCACTTCCCTAGAAATGTCCCTCATCCACTAGGAAGCTACACAAGTGTATGGATGGTCAAAAACCAGCAACAAAATGCTAAAAAGGTATCTTTACGTAAGGGACTTGATGAATTGGGCGTTGTGCGACTCAACAATGTGATGAAGGGTGGTGTCCCTGAATTTCCAGGCCTTCGAACACAAGGAAATGCAAAGAAAGGCATATATACAACCCCTTGGTAAGACCTTGAACCCCCACCCATCCTTGTTGTATCACAGATAGGTGAGAAATCCCAAGATAAAATAAAGAATGAGGCCAGCAAAATGCCTGAACCACATCTCGTACAGTGTGGTATGGGCTGGCAAGGAATTGTGCGGTTCGCGGTTCCAAACCCACGTCATGTAGGAAAATCCCTCAAAACCAAAGGACTTAGGATGATCGCACTCGGACCTCATGGCCCAAACTGTCAGAATGAAAACCAAGAAGGGCAAGTCTCCGTGGAAAAAGACCTCTCCCAAGACATCTTCGATGTACCCCAGCCTCGCTGGTGTGCGTACAAAAGAAAGTCAAAAGGACCGGAACAACTCTAGCGAAGAACACAACGCCGCAGCTCGCCAACACATGCGCAACCTACCGGCCAACAATCGCACCGCCAACACCAACGGCTGGGATGTCCCGCCAACACAAACGGCACTCTTACCGGACCCCGCCAACAACCTTCTAACGTCCTTCGCACGCCCCGATCCCCGCTACACGACGAGGAGTTTGCGCCAAGAAGATGCGCGCGCCAAGATAACGGACCCTTGCTGCTCCATGCGAAACCGCAACGTGGTTCCACACTTGGCAGCAGCAGTAGCAGCGGCAAAGCGGCTGCGGCTGCACAAGACGTTCTTTTCTCCATAGCTAGACTATAGGATACAGGATAGTTAGGACCAGTACTTCATACGCAGTAGGATCCTTGTATTGTTTACCAGTTATTGGTCATTCAGTTCAGCATTGTCTCTCTCCTCGGCCCGGGCTTTGGCCCTGCCCCCACTCGGCCTGGGCTTCTGCCCTGCCCTCACTTGTGCTGTGCCACATGGCCTGCTGCCATGTCTCAGAATTTCTCATTGCAGCTGCTGTCTTCTTCTTACTCATCGCTGTCAAGCAAGGCCCGGGCTATGCCCTGCCTCCACCTCCATTGCTCATCGTTCAGTCCGCTCCTTCGTGCTGCGGCCTCGCTAATCGCTCGCCCCGCCACTGGATGCTGTGGCTCTCCTCCTCGCTCATCACTCATGCCCACTCAGATGTATCAAGGCGCTCTGGACCTGGTGGACTGCCGGCCCGCATAGTGATGCTGCGGCAAGCAGAGCCACTCACCCTTTGCACTGGCAACCTGAGTCTGTGGCATCATCATCATTGCTGTCATGCCGTCGGTCCTAATGCTCATACTGTTGACTCAGTACATCACTCTCATCTTCATCGTTGGCCTGCGCTTTGTCACTGCGGCTCTAGCATCTTGCCGGCCCGTGCCTCGGCGCTGCGGCCTTGCGGCCCATGCCTCGGCACAGCCATCACCAGCTCATCCTTACACACTCATCATGCTTCAGCCTTCCTTGTTGCAGCTTTCAGTGCTCGTGGATATTCCCCGCACCCAGCTCTGCCAGTCTCGCCACTTTTCCCGCAGCGCTCGTTCCTCGGACCGTGCCCAACCTGTTCAGCTCTTGTTCATGCTTGCAGAAGTGCTCCAAATGCATCTCTTGCCCTCAGCAGTTTACTGAAACAAACCACTTCCATGATGCGCTTCCAGTGCTCAAACACACGGTTCTACTATGGAGTAGTTAGGGAAGATAGCTGGTGAAAGACACCATCGAATGCACCGAATGCATCCATCTTACCCAAAATTCATTGCCACGATCCCACCAAAATGTGTGGAGTGTGTGAAAGGACTGGCGCTGGGTCATGAAGAGCCACATGCAAATTGCAAGGGCAGCATCGCTCTTGTGACAGAGGCCATAGATCCACCCCTTCCGGGTGAAATCCTCATTCAGGGTAAGGAAAAATCGTCCCTAATTGAAGAGGCAATCAACTGGGAGGGGACCGAAAGGTCTGAGTGGACTAACTGCAACGAACAAAGTGCCCAGAAAGTGGAGTCAGGGCAATTGAAGCAATGTATGTTATCATGAGCATAGAATGGACAATTAGTCTGGGTGGCTTATTGAAGGAATCCGCGTCAAGGCCAAGGGCTGGCTGTGTTGGAATGAGCTTAGACACAATGTCAAAATCCACATGAAAAAGGTGATGATGCAACAAATTGTAGTGCTTACGGAAGAGGAAACCAGTGATGAACTCACGCATGGCTAGGGAAAAAGGAGAGGAGATGGCGGGAGATCAACCAAACGCACTATACATATAATCCAGAATCAAGGTATGGAGCATGATGACATGAGTATGAGAAGTAGTTCACATGGTAGAGTTAGGAGAATGCTCAATAGAAAGACCCACCTGGTGCATGCATGAGCAGAGAGAAGGTTGAGCTTAAGATTATTGAGAAAAGGCACATCAGAAATGAACAAGAGGCAAGAAGAACCATTGAACTAGACAAGCCTAGCCCCCTGGACAAGCAAGAACTGACCAAATCTCATGCGAATAGAACAAATAGCCCCACTAGGTCTGGGAACCACGAAATCACCAGGACAACAGATCATGTGCTGGGTGATACTGGAGTCGATGATCCAGGTACCACTCACCTTACAACATGTCAACAACATTGAACAAAGGGCCACAAAGAACTTTGCCTCTGCTTATCACTCACTAGAGGACTCAGAAAAATGAAAAACAGCACAACCATGCGACCTATTAAGCCAGGCAAAACTGTCAGGTCTACCCGTCACAAGCAGACGCAACTCTCCAACTAGCATCATGGCGGAAAACAAACACAATGAGACAAGCTAGTTATGGACTGCTCGGCAGTGAAAACACCATCGCACCTCCTTGGATGTGAAGTGTAAAAAGATATCAAGGCTCCATGATTGTGCAATCCCATGGGTCCTGGTCATCGCTGCTGCCCAGAGTTGCATAAGGCTATGCTATTGTCCTGTTGGCACTGCAACCCACTGTGTAGCACTGGAAGACTTCCATTACCCATGTGCCGCCTGGAGGCCACGCGTGATCCTGCTCCAGTTAAGGGGCTTCTCGCACTCTGTGTAGCAATGACCACGAAAGCAATTGTAGAAGTGGACAGAGTGCCCACTGCCACAATTCGCTGGCTGTTGTTGTTTCTGTTCCCTCTTGTCACGTTTCTCTTTCCCCTTCTGCCCTTGTGGGCCTATTACAATTCCTGTAGCCTGGCCACTTACGTGAGAGGGAGAGGAGGAGGAAGCGGTCAAAGTAGGACTAGAGAACTGGAAGTGAGGTGTCAGATGTTTCCAAGAAACTACAGCAACAAGCAGGCTCTCCTAATTCATGCTAGCTGCCTCCTAGGCAGATGTTGCCTGAAGGAGGTAACACTATGCCCAGGGGAGAAGCTTAAGTGACTAAACAATCTTGGATAATGTGACATGGTCAAAGCTAGAAAAGATCTGAGAACAGTCTAGATTCATTCTTATCATGATGGTATCCAGTGCCCACATATGCATCCCGCCACCAGTCCCGAGGCAATTGTAGGTACACTTGAAGCATTGCCATAAGTGCGGATCATTTATGTGGCCAGCCCTTGTCCCATAAGTCTACGTAGAAAGAAATGACAGTGCCAACTCCCATCCCTGATGCCGGCCTGTTCCAGTCCCACTTCATGCTAAGCCCAAGAAGGGAAGGAAGTCAAAGGAATCTTCCTGTGGGATAGAGTAGAGCAGGCCTTGCATTGCTCTTGCTCCTGGCTAGGCCTGGAGAGTGATGACACTCTGGTACTCATGATGGTAGTAGGGCCAGACACCCTTCAAGGCCACCCACACCTGAAACAAGACCAAAGCCTTTATCACTCTCATATTAGGGTGGAGGAGTTGCAAATTCCTTTTATCATCGCTCCATGAGGAGAGTGACCTTAGGCTCCGATGAAGGTGGACACAATACAGGGAGACCACCTGAGAGGGAAACCTTCAAAGGAAGACCCTGCTGACTACCACGAATGGTCCTAACAGTGTGGTGGCACTGTTGTGGCAAGCCGTGATCCCATGCACGTACCTGAAGTATGCAAATTTCAACCTCAGGCGAGTCATCATCTATCTTCTTCTTATCCCAAAGTGTCAACCTGTGAAAGGGGCTGCTAAGGTCTGGATTCCCAAAAGAAGGTGGACTTCTAGGCTAATGGTGCAACTCTAGTGGCTCCTCTTTGTGTCTGGTGTGAGTCCTTTGAGTGCTCCCGTAGAAGGTCTCAAACCTCCTTTAGAACATCAGTCTAATGGTGTTTCCGATGGCATATCTCATCATGCAACACAAAAGGTAATCAATCTCTTGTGACCGTGGGGCAATTATTCCTCATGGCAAGACAAGCGAGAAGTTTTCCGGCCCCTTGCAATCATCACTGCCCGACGCCATGGCGCTGCTCAATATGGATCATGATGCAAGAGTCGGTGGAATGAGGAGCAATTAGAATTTGTCAAGGATTTAGATCTCTAGTAAAAACTGATGTTCAGACCCAAAGAATTGACTAGAGCAATGGTGATGTTAGAAGCATCTCTGTTGACATCAGCAAAGGTTTCTCATGACAGAAATGGCAATGTTGATATCAGCAGCTCTCAAGTCTGCCTCTTTTTTCTATTGTGGGTTCTGTATGAGATTAGGAGAGTGTTAGCTGCTGAGCTAACCACCTCTGGCAGAGAAGTCGCAAAACCAAAAAGCTCACAAAGGATTTTAAACCTTCTTCCTTTATTGACATGTGCCATGCACCCCAAACTTAATCATGCATACACTTCACCTTCAATAGTACTAATGCCTTAGAATTATATCTCAAGAAGAGCACAAGTCATCCATACACGTCAGAGCATCAAGCAATGGTTGATTGATGAACATGCAAGACAATTCCTTTCGTAGCTGTCTGTCCAGTTCTAGAACTCAAAAGCACATTCCTTGGAAGTGGCCTGACCCAGCCACATCACCGATAGACTTGCGCTGTGGGCTTCACACATAAGCATCCTGGTGTCAAGGTGACAGACCAACCATGTAGCTTCCAAGAAGCTACGGATTTTCTTTCTTGGAAGCTTCCATAACAACAACATGCGCATGGGGCCAGGATTGAACTCATGACCTCTCACTTGGTCGAATCAACAAAATGGCCAAGTTCACGACTCATCCACATGGTGTACCCAAAGATCAAATTTCACATGAGAAAGAGCACGGATGAGTCACACTGCGACAGATCCAGGGGTCATACCTACACAAAGGGTATAGAATTCCTGATTCGTCCTACAACACTAAACAAGGGGCAAAAAACTCCAACAAACATCTCCCTTGAACATTGCATCAGTGACCATCATCATTCAGCATCACTTGCGTTGACCATGCCCATACCTTGCCTGCCCGACTGGTGGAGATCCTTGTCTTGTGGCTTTGTAAGCATGTAAGCCCTGTTCAGCTTGGTACCGACGTGCTCAAGCTCCATTGTCTTCTCGTAGACCAATTCCCGAGCATAATGGTTGCGAATCTCGATGTGCTTAGTGGGCCTCGACAGGACTGGGTTCTTAGACATGTCAATCGCACTCATGTTGTCAATCTTCATGACTGTCACCATAGCCTGTGGTGCCTTCATCTCAGATAGCAAGCTGCGTAGTCACTGCATCTCTATACACACCTTAACAAAGGGGATGTACTCAGCTTCAGCTGTTGAAAGAGACACACATTCCTGCTTGTGACTCAGTGAAAGCACCTCCATTCAGCATACACACGAAGCCGGAGGTAGATTTCTTGTCGTCAATATTGCCTCCCCAATCAGCATCAATGTACATCAAACGGAGTGACGTGGATCCCGTGATGCCTCCAAACTGGAGCCCCACATGCCGTGGCCCCTTAAGGTAGTACATGATGTGCTTCACAGCCTTCTAGTGAACTGGACCAGGATTGGCCACAAACCGGCTCAGTTGCCCAACAGCATGGGCTATATCTGGTCAAGTGGTGACCATGGCATACATCAGACTACCCACTCCAGACTGATGCGAGATGCCCAGCATGTCAGTTTTTTCCGCTTTGTTGGATGGGGATATGGAGGAGGAGAGCTTGCACTCTGAGCTCATGGGTGTAGTAGCAGGCTTGCAATCTTCCATGTCGTGTTGTTTGAGGATGGAGTCAATGTGTTTTTTCTGGTCCAGGCTGATGGCACTTGCTGCTTTACCATGCTTGATAGCGATTCCAAGGTAGAGGTCAAGAGGACCCATGTCCTTCATCTCAAATCTACTACTCAGCTACCCCTTGAGATCGTCTGGCAGCCGCATTGACGAAGAGCATAGAATCAGGTCATTTGTTTTCAGGGCAACCAACATAGTCCCTTTGTCAATATCATACACATACATGCTAAGGTCGTTGTCAAAGTGCATGAAGGACTCCTTGGGCATGAATTAATCCATTTCCTAGTACCAAAGTTTTGGCACTTGTTGTAACCCATGGAGCGCCTTCACCAATCTGCACACCTTGCCCTCATGAGCGTCAACCCAGTCTCCTCCATCAACATCTCCTTGTCAAGTTTTCCATAAATAAAGGTTGTCTTGACATCCATCTGGTGGACATCCATGTTCTTGGTAGCAGCAATGGCCAGCATTGACCGGATGGAGGCAAAAGTTACAATAGGAGCAAAGGTCTCATTGTACTCTACACCAAGCCGTTGAGAGAACCCCTTCGCTACCACCCGTGCCTTGTACTTTTCTATCTTGCCATCATGTTTCCTTTTTTATTTCAGCACCCACTTGGACCCCACAACGTGAGCCTTGGCAAGTCCGTCCACTAGCACCCATGTCCCATTTTCCTTGATAGAGCAGAGTTCCCTACAAATTGCTTCATCCCACTCTCTTTTGTCAGGCCGAGTGATTTCCTCTGTGACAGACATTGGCTCCTCTTGAACCATGAACAAATATTTGAAGCCTATCCATTCACCCCTATCTGCGCCATAATGCTGCCAAGGTATTTGAGACGTGAACTGCTCCTTGGACCCGTAGGCAGTTGCTGTTGATGCGGAGGCTGGAGGTGTGCTTCGTTGTTGATGATGGGAAAGGTATCCTCCTCATGGTCTGGAGGATCAGATACGTTGAAATCAGACTCTGATTCCTCCGAGTCATCTTTATCAGCTCCTCTCCCTGTTGCAGCACCCAGCACATGCCATTATGCTGGTGCTTTGTCTCCCTCGTGAAGGAGAGTGAGCCACTCTCCTTGTTTTGGAGAGTTCTCTAGTTTGAGAAGCTCTCCCTTACTCAAAGACCTTTTGTGGAAATTCATGTCTTTCATGTGGATGACCTTCTTGGCTTGTTGGTCCCACAATCTACAAGCTTTGTGGGTGGTGTCATCGCCGATGAAAATACACTTTTGTGCTCCTGCATCGAGCTTTCCAGGGCCTTCACCAGCCTGGACCTTGGCAAAGCTGGTGCAACCGACCACCTTGAAATGGGAGGCGTCAGGCTTCTTGTTTGACCATGCTTCTTGAGTGTTATGGATGCTTCCAAGAAATAAAGTCCGTAGCTTCTTGGAAGCTACATGATTGGTCTGTCACCTTGACACTAGGATGCTTATTTTTCAAGCCCACAGCACAAGTCTATTGGCGATGTGGCTGGATCAGGCCACTTCCCAGGAATGTGTTTTTGAGTTTTAGGACTGGACAAGTAGGTATAAAAGGACTTGTCTTGTATGCAGATCAATCAACCCTTGCTTGATGCTCTCTTGTGTATTGACAAATTGAGCTCTTGTCGAGGTGTACTGCTAAGGCGTTAGTACTCTTAAAGGTGGAGTGTATGCCTGATTAAGCTTTGGGTGCATGACACATGTCAACAAAGGAAGAAGGTGTAAAACATTTGTGATAATTTTGGTTTTGTGGCTTCTCTGCTAGAGGTGGTTAGCTTAGTAGCTAAGAAAGGATTATGGGCCCACTCTTCTCGTTAGAGAAGTTTCACACACGCAACCGCTAAGTCACAAGCAGTGAGAGCACCTTCGCTCTCACCAAACTTCTTTATTTGCAGGTCAATATCAGTAGGAGGGGAATGCAACACATCTGCACCCTTCTTACTTGGACATCAGCCTACATCAACCTACATCTGCTTACAACGGCTAATGTAAACAGGGGAAAAAGTTGCCTCTTCTCACCAACAGCCTACAGCAGCCTTAAACACAGGTACATTGACAGCAACAACAGGTGCAACATCTACGATAGTTATAGGGATGGCAGGGAAATGGGAACAAGGGAATCATTTTCCCATCCTCTAGTTTGATGGAGCGGAGTTTGTGCTCTAGAAGTGGCAGTGTGAGAATATAATGGATGATAGAGATCTGCAAGCATGTTTTGATGGAACTATTCGAGCACCAAAGGAAGAGGGTACTGACCTTGTGGAATAGGTCAAGCTTAAAAAAGGCTCTCTCTAGTCTTGTGTCCTCCATACAACCCTCATTCCTTTCACACAGAAGCGGTTGTATAGTTGTAGCTGCGACATACACCAAACTTGGCAAATTGTTTCAGTCCTCCTCACTTGCCAACCATCTCTTCATTCTACAAAACCTCATCAGCATGAAGCTTGGTGAAGGGGAAGATGCCTCCATCTTTATGCAAAAGTTTATGATGCTCTTACAACAAGCCACCGGCATGGGGTGGGACCTGAAAAACGATATGCAGGTCATGATTTTCTTGAAGATGCTTCCAGAAAGCTAGGTTCCCATGATAACTCTGATTGGAGGGTGGATTGAAGATCAAGTTTCCTACACCACAGTCTCCGAGTATGTGCAAAATGAAGCTATGCTTTGTAGAAGTAGTGAAGTAAACACGGCTGCCTTTGTCTCACAGGGCAGTGACACCTTCCGCAATGCCTCCTTCTCTGGGTATAAGGGAAACACCAACACTAACGACAATGGAAAGGGTCCAAAGCGCCAATGAAGCTGGCATAAACGTGGCAAGGCTGGACACTGGGTACAAGAGTGTTGGGCAGTCAAGGAGGGAGGATACAAGGATAAATGGCAAGAGGGAAATGATGTGAAGGATCCCACAAGCTTGAGGGCTGAGTTTGCCTCCAACAAATGGAGGACAATACCTAGGCCAGGAGCCTACGGCCTTGACTCGGGCACAAACGAGTACACCACTTACGAGAAGAGAAACTTCATCCCAATTTCTCCAAGCAACAAGAATTTCACAATTGCCAACGGCAAGGTTGAGACAGCTCAGGGGATTTGTGACAAGCTGGTCATAGTGGGAGTCAACAGTGAGTACTCCGACCTCAAGCTAGAGGGGGTGGTGTACTTGTCCTCTTTCACAGCCAACCTGCTCTCTGTCTATGAGATGACTGGCCATGGCATGAAAGTGGTCTTTACAGAGAAGGAACCGGTCTTAGTCCCTACCAAGGACATAAAGATCTCCTACTTTACTTAGAAGGTTGTTGTACAGGTTCCTCACGTTGATTGATGATACGTCTTGTAGACCAAAACATCAGCAACAACAACGGGTGAATCTTCAGCTGAGAGTGATGATAAGGAGAGCCGTGACATAGATTCAGATGACAAAGGACATGTTGGAGGGAAAGCACTGGCAGCAGAAGATTTGGCTACAAGAACACAAGCAAATGCAACCGCCTGGGCTGTGCATTCTTGCGAGTGCACATCCTCCAAGAACCTGTGGCACATGTGCTTTGGGCACATGGCTCATTGCACATTGGTGCTCATGGAAAAGCAGGAGCTAGTGCAAGATGGAGCTAGGTGATTAGGCGGAGGGAGCCGGGATCTTGTGTGAGCCATGTCTTCAAGGCAAGGTGAAAAGAAAAATCCTTCAAGCGCAATGGCACACGTCCTCTCGCACCCCTTGACCTCGTCCACTCTGACGTGTGTGGTCCTTTCTGTGTACCGTCCCATGGAGGCAACAAATATTTCCTTACATGCATTGAGGAAAATAGCAGCAAGGTCTGGATATGCTTTCTTAACTGAGTTGAAGGAGAATCTGCAAGCTTTTGTCGCTATGGTTGAGCGACAGAGTGGAAAGAAGGTGAAGGCATTCAGGACGGACAATGTGGGAGAGTACGAAGCTTGCAGGGAGTAGTTGAAGGCGCAGGGTATTGAACACCTGAAAACTACCCCCTACTCACCTCAAAGCAACGGTGTAGTGGAGAGAATGTACCCGACCGTCTTGGGCATGACAAGGTGCATGCTCTTTGCCGCGAAGCTGCCTCCTAGGTTTTGGGATGAAGCAGCACGTATGCCTACCTATCTTGTGAACCTAACACATGCAGCAGCTTTGAGAAGGAGAGGCAGGAAGAGGCAGATATAGCAGCTGAAGAGGAGATGGCCCCTTCATCATCTCTCTCAGTAGTCGCAAAACCTATCATTGTCAGTTCCTGTGGCTACTGCTACTGTTCTTTTCATCATGCAGCAGTGCAAGTTATCAGCTTCATAGCCACAATGTTAGACAGCCATGTCCTACACGGCTACCATGGTTGTAGCTACGCAACAACTTCTGTTGCTTTGCGTAATTGCTCTCGCTGTACTACACAGAGACATAGTTGCATAGCTACACGACTGTGCAGACGTTGTTGATGTTGCACTACTACCATCATTGCTGCTATTCCAATAATGGAACTGCTGCTACTCCTGCGCTACTTCTTATGTTATTGTTATTGTGCACTAATGCTACACACCATTGGTGTTGCATGCTTCTATTGCTGCTAGTTACTATCAGTGGCTACTGCTACTACTAGCTGCTACCATTGGCTACTATTGAGGATTTCTACTGTTACTACCTGCTGATGCTACGGATACATGTTGCTACAACTTGCTTCTTTTGCTACTTACTATTGCTGCCGGCTACCACTGGTAACTTTTCCTGTTGCCACTACTATTACTACTCAAATGTACCTGCCAATGCAGCCTTACTACTGCTGATTGACATAGATACTGCTGCTATTACAAAATTTTTGCTGTAAGTTACAGTGGCAATGACTTACGCTACTATTGCCGGTGCCGCCATCCAGTCAAGTCAGTCTCGTGGTGATGACATTGCTGCTGGCATCACAAAATCATATTTCTTGCAGTTTTTGGCTACGTTGGGTCCCATGAACACTGCTATGACTTTGATTCTCAGTGATAATGCTAGTGATGCTTCTCTAATGCATAGCTCAGGAAGAAGAGCCTTAATCATCTGATACCATGAGAAATCACCTTGAACTTTCCTATCTTTATCGTCACTGAGGTGGCAATGTAGTCCACTAAACCAACATATTTGTATGCAACACACGTGTAATAACAGTAAAGTTTTTTCTAGGGGAGACATGCAGAGTCTCGTAAGATTCAACATCCTTTGAAAATACGGAGGAAATGAAGCTGACAAGCACACAGAATACATACCTGCCATGACGCACGGCGGGTGGTGCACATGGCTTTATCAATTTGCATTATTTTGGTTGTAAATCTATGCACAGGAATCCAAACAACACACAGTCTGAACCTGGAGCTATAACATTGACCAGTGGACAGAAAATGCGAAAACATGACAATCTAACCCACGTCCAGTCCACCAAGAAAATCATAGATGCTACAGGAAAATGAGAGATGGTCAAAGCAAGGATCCGGGACGTTGGGGAAGCTGTCATGCATCTGGCAGAGGATGGACCACCACACAAAGATGCTCTACTGCCACTTGGATTTTAATCATGGATGTACATGAGCATGGAAACGCCTCAGTGGTCACATTACATTGTGCAAAAACATAGGGATGTCTCACATCACAACATCCTTATGCTAAGCAAACCCTTCACCATTGGCGTTGCCCGTCAGAGCAATACCTGGTGCGATGAGAGGAACTAGATGACAAGCTCCTATTAATGAAGACCTACATTAGGAATTCTCAGAACTCTAGAGCCTCAATAACCACCTATTCTAATAACTCACCACAGACATGGAGGCACATGAAAATACATGATCAGAGGAATACAATGATCAGTGAAAGGAATAACCATCTTTTGGGTGCACCCCACAAATGATCGAAACTTTTGGAACGGTTTCAGCTTGGAATTTCCACACTCCGACGGTACGGACGTGGCAAAAGAGTTTCAAGGTGTACTTCACAGCTGATGGGGTCGACACAACAAGATGAAGATTGACCTCGCGATGGAAAACATGCATGGCATGGCCTTTAGCTAGTGGTCCAACCTAAAGACCATCCAACGACATTATGAGACCGGCCAAGCTCGATTAACGGCTCTTGCAACCGCTCTCACATCAACAACCATAGGTTTTCTACCTCTCAAGGAGATCAATCCAACATGGCATGATTCTTTGAGTCCATCGATGAATTGGAAGGACTTCGTGCACTCCATCTCATCCATTTATCAAAGCTGAATGAAGATTCTGACACACGGTGCAAGCTTCATGTTAAAGATTATCATCGGTTGTAACATAGCCCATGAGTAATCTATGTCCACTACAAAAATAGCCTCAAAAATGACATTTCACAATTCATTGCACTGTTTGGCATGCAAGCCAATCCTCCGCATATGATCGCAACAACTGATGGCATCAACAGCACAGACTACAATGGTTGGGTACAAGCATGCACTGATTGGTAACCACAAAATCACAATCAATATCTACGCAACCAACAGATGTACTAGACTTGTACGGATCCGGGTCATATCTTTATTGACTGTTGGAAGAAGAAACAGCAAGCCAGGGGGGGAGGAAGTCGAGGCGAAGAAGTAAGGAGTCGGGAAACGGCAAAGGAAAGGAATATGCGGCAAGACTCAGGTCCGGTCAAACATTTCTATAGTCACTGATTTCCCATCTGGACGGCTCTCAATGCCACAAGGGGTACGAGGAGGACCAACCGGCAATAGTGCTACGGGTGAAACCGGGAGGTTGCAAAAGTCACAAAATGGTACTGGCACTGTTGGATGGAGGAACCTCTCACAAATTCAAACTTAATGAGATGTTTTGGAAGATAAAATTTCAAACTAAGAATGGGTGCTTGAAGGAAAAACTCTTGACACAAAAATCCAAATTCTTTGGCTATGTACACCACTTTGACTACAGATTTGTGAATCAAATGACATACTGGTCTAAAGAAAATTTCCAATGAGTGGCCACACATTCATTTTCTGACAAGATCTCCAATACTATCACCATCTGAAAGTGGAAAAGAACAGTGGTGAAGTATACATGAGAACCAATGGTGTAGGTCAACATTTGCATCTAGTTGAGCAACCCACAATGCAGACATGGTTGCGGGAATCAGAAGAGGAGGAAGTCGCAAAGGAAATGGCAGTAGCCATGAGCACATGCGCACAACCGATATCTCTTGACATGGCCAAGCAACATCTGTGACAAAAAGCCTCAGTATAAATAGTCCAAGTACAACTAGGGGAAAAGGAAAAGTTTGCAGTAGCAAAAGAAACAATGGCAACCTCATTGGCCTCGACACCTAAGAAGTTTGGAGGAGTTTGGACCACTCGTTGAAATTGAAAAACATCCAACAAATGTTTTCACCGATGGAGATTGATTTCATCATGGTGTACATTCACAATGTAGAGGATCATGGTGGACATCTCAGAGAACTTCTTTAAAAAATCAGTGACAAATTTGAAGGGAAAATGTTGAAGTGCAAATCTGGTCGTTGTTCGATCCAGTTTTTGAACCATATCATCAGCAGCAGATGGATGAAGATGAACCAAAAACAATCAGAGGCAGTCGATCACTGTCCAAAACTCACCAATGTTAGGAACATGGATGAATTTTTAGGATTATGTAACTACTGATATCGGATTTTTACAAATAGCACCTGAGTTTCAGTGCCTCTCTCCCATTTCACTTGTAAGACATCATGGCCACCAATGTGTCCAATTGAGCAATTGGAGCACTTCTCCTCCAAAACAATGGTGGTGGAGAACAATGGGTGGCATATGTATAGAGAATTTTGTGCAAGCTAGAGCGAAAGTGCAAAGTGTGAAAAAAAACAGATGCTGGCGATCATGCATGCATACAAGCCATGACGGTCCTGTCTGAAATTCCAACGATGTGCCTTCCATTTCAATCACCAAAGATTGAAACATCTCAAGACTCAGCCAGATCCAAATAGAGATTAAACTTAGGGGATGGAGTTTTTAAAGTCCAACTTCAACTGCGGCATTGAATACCAGCAGGAAAATTACATTTGGGGAATGTTTTAAGTCGGCAACCAGATCTCATGACTGAGATGAGCATGTTGTTTTTCAAATGGAAACCGTACCTCAGGAGGCTGTTTGCTAAATAATATCAAATGTTCGGCGAGTACTACGGCCAGTTTTTGGTTTACGGACCCCTATGAGAGACAGTATTTCAATCACGAGGTTTTTGTACCCGCAAACGATGAGTTACGATGTATGCTATTGGAATCTACCATGACACTTATTCAAGTGGACACGTTGACAACGATGAAATTGTCACAAAACTCATGAGGTCCTCCTTGTGTGAAAAGATGCAAAATGATGTCACAAACTATTGTCGAACCTTTGACGTGTGCCAACACCGTACGTCGAGACAAACCAAACCACTGGATTTGTTCCAACCGCTACGAGAACCAAAATAACCATATTTTGAAATCTCCATGGATTTTGTGACTGGTTTTTCCATCACATTATAGGGGTTTGAGCCAATACTTATGGCGGTTGACCGGTTCTCAAGGATGTCAAAATCCATTATGACAAATGTCACTATTACCGCTAAGGAAACAACATGGTAGTTCCTTAACAACATTGTCAGACTACACGGCGTTTCCTCGTCAATCACCATGGAAATGAATGAGATATTCAAAAGTAGAGTTTTCAGGAAGCTGATGAATTGCTAAGAAATTCGGATCCAGCTGTCAATGGCCTTCCATCCCCGGACTGATGGGCCGAACAAGAGCACCAACTAGTCGTTTGAACATTTGGTCCAAACTCTATGGGAGCCACATAGCACTGATTGGGCGTTCATGCTTTCATCTACCAGGCTTGCGTTACATTCCACGACAACTGTTGCAAGAAAGAAATCCCCATCAAAGTGTTTTATGGAAAACTCCCATCAATTTTAAAACATTTGTAGAACTGGAGCAACATACCAATAGTCAACATACAGCAGCAAGAGTTCATTAGCATATGTGACGAGACTTCCAAAACTCATGAAGACACTGATAGCAAAGAAATGAGTGGGCATCAAGCATCTGGCGGACACTGAGTTCAGTGATTGCGTACTACTCAGCTCCGAACACATCTGTTTACAAGGAGAGAAATACACATAGCCCAAACAAAAGTGGGTCATTCGTGATCAAGGAGATGGGCACACTTGTCGTTGCAAGAATCCGACTACCACATAGCATGGTTATCCTCCATGTGTTTCACATCTACGGGCTTATATCTATAATGAGACCACAACAAAAACGTCCTCCATAGAGAGGTGGTACCACCACTTCCAAATGAAGCACAAGACTGCATACATGACATTGCCAAAGATAGTTTGGGACACAGCGGGTGGGAAAAGTGACAAAGCTTCTCGTAAAATGTTAAGGCTACAATGCTTTGCATTATAGTTGGGAGTCCTCCGACACCATGCAAGACATGGATCATCAGCTCAATGGTTCTTGTACTTGGCATTGAACTGCACCTCGCAACACACCAGGAAAGTGTTGCTTAAAATCGGGGGAGTGTTGCATTCGATGTACACGAGCCCACAAACTCCGCATATGGATATTTGTATGATAACATTCCTGGCCCACAACGCGTCGACCTCTTGATTTTTACGCCGAGTTGCCAAGGGAATTTTGGACACTTGCCCAGACGTCCAATGGTGCATTCCTGAAGGTTTTAACCAGTTTGACCACTTTTCACAAGTTTGAACAAAACTATTGCATACCATGTTGTAGCGGATTGGACGGAATCCCTGGCTGACTAGGCCAAAACCGCGGTGCTTGAGGGTCTCCGACCCTCAAGCCATCCCGCCTCACCGCCCATAGTTCCAGGTGACCCCGCTTGAGCCACGTGGCTCATTGGACCGGTCGGCATGGCACTGCCACGCTACACTCCCTCCCCCTAAGAGTGAGAGCCACCCCGGCATCTCCGGAAATCCCAACGTGGGATTCTAGCCATGGAGCTCTGATACCAGTGTAGCGCATTAAACGGAATCTTTGGCGGACTAGGCCGAAACCACAGTGCTTGCGGGCCTCTGACCCTCAAGCCATCCCGTCTCACTGCCCACAGCCCCAGGTGACCTCACTCAAGCCATGTGGCTCCTTTGACCGGTCCGCATGGCACTGCCACGCTACACATGTGGAAGTTTCAATACTTTTGGACCGCATTGTCGGTGATCCTAAACTTTTACATAGGCATTCCTCAAATTTCAGAAAATCCCCTGAATTTTCATTAACATATCTTGAAGCAACCTCTCATAACACGAAATCACACATGTAGCTTGATTGGAGCGCCCAAGAGCCTAAGCTTTGGCTAATTCCCTGATCGCCCCCATTTTCGGCCAACCATGTCTGCGACGCCCCCATTCTGAGAACAAATGGCTACGTCGCCCCCATTTAAAAACCTTCTGGCTAGGTCGCCCCCATCTTTTATTAGATTCCTAACTCGCCCCCATTCTGAGAATAATGGCTATATCGCCCCTACAATTTCCATGGGTTTACAGATGACGACGGCAACGGAGCTCTGCGAGGACGTCGTCGTTCGTAAGTAAAGCATCACAAAACGAACGACACGGTCCCTCGTCTGTGCCTTGATCATCAGCCTGAACCAGTTCGGTGAGCGCAAAAAAAAGCTTAATTGGCAATCCTACGATTGCAGTTTGTTTGCAAAACAACCATGAGTTTTTCCTCCCCCCCCCCCCCCCCCCCCCCCCCACCCCCTGTTGCCCTGACCCAACTAAACCCCGCTAACACGTTGACGACGCAAAACCGCATAGTGAACGAACCGTTAAAGTCCCTTTACTGCTACATATGACTAGTATAGTGCTCACGTTAACATAAGTGCTTCACTAGCTATGCAAATACATATACATGCACTTATGCATTCATTCATAGAAATTCATAGAAATGACATCTGATATACACATAATATACATATAATATACATATACCTATACAGATAAATATACATACACATATACATATACATATACATATACATATGCATATACATATACATATACATATACATATACATATACATATACATATACATATACATATACATATACATATACATATACATA
>SZWC01016123.1:2854-27237 GCA_023375785.1 Penium margaritaceum
TAGATATAGATATAGATATAGATATAGATATAGATATAGATATAGATATAGATATAGATATAGACGTAAATAGAGATTTAGATCTATATGTAGAAAAGAAGTTTGTTATTTATGTATTCACTCCCCATTTTTGCACCTTTCAATGGCATCATCCTGATTTCAACCTCTCTTATTGTGTACTAATTTTATTTCATTTCCAACTAATTTCATGAATTAAATCCTGATTTTTTATGTGTAGAAAGCAAATAAAATTTATACAAACCATGAATGTTGATTGACATATGTATTACACGTTGTTATGCATGAAATAACTACATGTATTATAGGTATCCTTAGTTTTACTTATAGATACATTGGCTTGCAAATCATGCACACAACAGGTATAAAAATTCAAAGCTTTTATGAACCTATCTAATTTTTTAGAATATATGTTTTTTGCTTGTTTCGAATATGGTTGCTTCACATTTAGATCTGTGCCTGTCTCAATTGCTTTTGTTTAGTCATTTAGTGAAAGGCTATTCTGGGCCATATTTGTAATGTCGCCTAGCATGGCCCATTCTGTTGCTTTCTGGCCGTTGAAAGATAATCTAGAAATCTTTTCTTTTGTTTGTTGAGGGTATTCTTTGCGGCAAGGACTCTATTGCAAACCATCAGGTTCGCATGTCCAACCCCATTTGTTTTTTATTCTATTAGTCGGCGGGTTTGGGGAGTTGGATTTCTCTAGCAAAAGCTCCTATCCACGTCTCCGAGGACTTGGCCGTGAGCCCATTCCGACTGGTGACGCGGCTTAAATCGCCATAGTTAGAAGATGCGTTTCTACACTTGGTCGCGGTATCCTGACGCGGATTAGGACTTCGCTGGTCGGATGGGAGTCTGCCACTACTGCGCAGGGGTTACGACATCCGCCTGCTTGCGTGTGTCTCGAAACTGTCGCGAGACGACTCAGATGAGAATCCAATGGCTCGCATGTTTTCTTCCCACTTGTCCACCACCATATTGAACCGCGATGCACAGCCGTTGGATTCCCCTCCATTCTGATTTCCCACCTGAACAAAGCCACAGAGGGACCGAGTGTCAAGAGGCTCTAAAACATCTCCGTGAATTCAATTTTGCGGCTGGTAATGTGGCAATAAGGGTTTTGGCGACTGATTCTCTTCTTCCAAACGGGTGTGTGGCTGATTTGGAATGTTGAGCACGACTTTGAAAGAGCAAGTCCACATGTTTTTCTTGTTGAATTCATAAATCTACTTCAAAAACAATATCACAACATGCAACAACAATATCTCGATGCACCTCTAGAGAGGAACCCTCCATGCTGGCGAGGATCGCCAACTTCTATGTTAGTTGTCCTATGACATGCTCCACTGTCATGCGTAAAGATAAATGGTGGAGGTTGAACCGCTCCTACACTTTTTGTGGCTCCTACGCATCTACCTCTCCTCTATCCTTGCATAGGCGGTAACCCACACCACGATACGGTATAAGGAGTTGGTTTCTCAAAGGGTAACCAAAATCGCTAGGTGCTATTACTACGCAGGTGTCAAGCTCCGACATGGTGAAGAAGGCATTACATTTGGAGCACTAGACAAAAAGTTGCGATATTTTTTATTAATTTTTAGGTCGGTACTTCCTGGGAGATTTCACTTGTAGAGGCCAGAAAAAGTCAAGCATACAACCCTAAAGTTATCTAAAGGGTTTGGAGTGTAATGTATAATCTTGCCTGCACAAGGAGGGGGGGTATGCATGCCTCTAGCTAGCTTCAATAGAAATAGAAGTTACCTACTGCACAATACTACACAACTATCCTAGTCAGGAAGTCCTCTAACTGGCTAGGCAGGCATCACGTACCCTGGGCATGCACTGCACTGCATCATCACCCTCATGCATGGAGCCTACGCCCTTCAACCTGCATGGGCCAATTAGGTACAAGCTCCCAGAGGTTCTTGATCAACGGATTTGATGGAACAGTATGACAAGATCAACCATCATCGGAGGAAAACCTAGATAGCAAGCAACCTCTTTGTGAAGTTCATCTGAAGACCTGACAAAGCTTCCTCAAGGAAGAAGCTTCTCCCTAGTGTAGCAAGGATGATGGTTTCAACTATAACTACAAGAAGCTTCTCTTGGAGCGAAGCTACTCCTAGGCAAGGCACAAGAGGCAATAGAACTGAACCACTTGAAAGAAGCTTCGTCTTGAGGTGGCCAACCTACCAGGTCCACAGGTATAAGAGGTAGAGCCCCTCTCATATTACTTTCAACATTTTGCAAGAACTGAGCTCTACTCAAGCATTTGACTTTGGAGCCTCAGACCAAGACTCTGCTAGAGCATCCTCCAAGGTCCCTATAAGCCTGGCAAGGCCTGCCAGTCTAGGTGGAGGCTGCCTTGGAGGTTATTCATGCTGAAGACTACGCCAAGACCCTTATCACGACCACCTACGAGGCCTAGCAAGGGGTTGCCCTTTAGTGGGCTAGGAGCTGTGGTAGCCTAGGTTGCCTATGATTTTCATGTACCATGTCTTTACGTTATACTGATCAAGCGTCACAATTGCACATCCAAAATTTCTTGTTCTTTCTCCTGCAATTGTACAAGATGCACTGCCAATCACCTAAAGATCTTACGAACAAGGGTCATGGCCCTTGCTCCCTCACAGAGAAATCAACATAATATCAAAGCTTTAGGTGGTGCTCTCAGCAGATTGTAGTAGTAATAGGAGGAGGCTACGTTGGTGGTGGAGAGGTTATCCAATAGCCTTGTACAAGCGCTGAGTCGTTGGCGAAGGTGATGGTACTTCATGAGCGTGAGTGGCGTTTGACCTGCACAAAGCACGAACAACATGGAGGAGGAGAATGCTAGGTCAGCTCCTCCCGCACTTGATGACCAATCTGTCTTGCATGATTTCTGCATGGGCCAGGAGCAGGGACGCCATGTCGTTGACCATGCACAACGCAAAGCGACAGACATAATGCTTAGTTGAGGAGGCAGAATGTATGGTGCAGCAAGAATCTATAACATGTCAAGTGTGGAGTGAAAGAGGGAGGCGTCGAGGTAGCAATATACCACTCAAGAGCTCCTTCATCAACAAGAGCAGCTTATCCATGCAGTTCAAGCATCAAAGATGCATGATCTAATAAAATCACATGCAGCTCAAGCAACCCAGATTACAAAAATTCAGTAGTTGCTCGCATGGACTAAGCAAGAACAACTTTAAGAGCAGCAGCTTTAGCTCCAACAGTAATAGGTTAAGTCAGCTGCAACACCACAAGGAGGCATGTCACATTCTTTTGTGGCTCAATTGCCACAACTTGCTCCAATGGTGTTACCCGTGGCACACTTCCAGTAGATGCACTAAGCACAAGTGTCGCAACCCTTTGTGGCGCAACAAGCACCAGTCCATGTGGGAGGAGCTCTACCATCACATGTGGTACAACCTGTGACACAAGGCTTTAAACCAGCCCTCCAAGCGAATGCACAAGGGAAGTTGTATCAAGGCCTGGGAGACAGTGTGCCCCAAGCAATAGACTCATTACATCTGTACAAGATCAGGGTTGAAACGTTTTATGGCAAAAACGTTCCGTACTAGGAACAAAATTTCAAACAAGTTGCTCCGATTCATGACATCTAGAAGTTCTACAATGATTCTTATACACCTCGACCCTCATAAAAGCCGTCAAACGTGGTGGCAAATTACACCTACTTCACCTCAGCTGCTTTCATGGTGTTGGACAACCATCTGATGCATCCAGTAGCATTGACTTCAACTTCTATCCTATCTTGTAGTTCTATCTCTTTGGTATGACATTATGCTATGCTGTGTATGGTGTGGAAAATTGCTACATGATGCTGAGATCCTCTAATTTAGTGACAAAGTGCATGCTGGTGTATGCGCCAGAACCGTCAAAGCGTAAAAACTGTGATTTCTTGTTGATTTGCCTTTCGACCCTTGCAAGCCACTTGAAGAAGCATGTTAGAGCTTCATCTCTTCTACAAAGAGGATAGCTCCACATCATGCTTGTGGCATTGTCCATAAAAGCCAGAAGTAACAATCTCCTCCATACACTATGGTCGTTGGTAGAGGTTCAAATATGTTAGGATGGACCAACTTCAGCAACTCGTTGTTGTTGTACTCTATAGTCATACAAAACATTTGTTGTGGTAATTTGGCCCGCATGTAGTCTTCACAAGGCTCTGCTGTCGTTGTCCTTGATATCAAGTCTGATGACATGCTTGTGCTTTTGCATTGACTATACGGTTTGGTTGTTGATGTGGCCAATTTGTTTGTGCCACAAACCAAGGTTTGCGCCATAAATCTGATAAAGACTAGGTACTGTGAAGGGCGTATCCGGCCCTCTTATTGGAGCGGGTGCTTCAAAATCTAGCTCAATCATGTAGTGCAAAGGAAGGTGACCTTCTAAAAAGGTCTTGCCTTCATGGCTCTTCAACATGACATGTTGTCCATTACTGAAGATTCACGTACTCCTCTTCATCAGTTGCCCTAGTGAGAGGAGGTTAAAAAAAATCTCAGACATGTACAACATAGCTCAAAACTTCACCCGAGTACCCAATCATCGTCGTTGTTCCTTTGCCTAGGTCAATCACTTATAGTTTTTTGGTCACTGTAACAAAGTGTTTAAATTAGGGTTCAAGCTCATGGAGGCAGGCTTTGTCATGTGTGATATGGGAAGTGCACCCATTGCCCACGTACTACAGGTAGGTGGAGCAGACCAGCTCATCACTCTGTTTGTCTCAGAGCAGTAACACAAAATCCTGTGTAGTCAAAGTGCTTCCCTTTGCCTCTTTCTTGCATCTTCGCATCCTTGTTCTTGCCTTTCTCTGGCTATTTCTGGTTATTAATAGCTTCCTTCTTCTCCCCCTTTCCCCTTGAGGTGTTGAATTTCTAATGGCTTTTTCACCTTATTTACTCCTCGTGCAACATCGTTTTTCTGCACTCCCGCTTTATGTGCCCAATATTTTTGCAATAATGGCACTCACTTGCTAGACGTGATCCTGTGTTCTGGTCGTACACAATGTCCTCGATAGTATTTGGTGGTGACTAGGAAAACGACTAGATTAATGCAAAATTCTTTGTGGACTGGCTGTTATGCGAGGACTGAGATGAGGATACGGCAGCGCTCACGTTCTGGTAAGTTGCATACGGCAGTTTTCTCTCCTTCTCTCCTGTTAACTTTCCGTTACATTGCTCAGTTAGAATTATTTTGCAAACATATGCTTCTATTAGCTCAAATGGAGATGGATTGTTAACACAGGGTGTGCATCCAACTTCAAATCATTATTTGTGACTATGTGACTTGTTTATTATGGAAATTACGCATAGAATCTTTTGAATGGGATAATCTAAGATAAATATTTGGACACAAAGCTCCTCACCTGCAATGAATGAGGCAACCATATTTCTATTTTGGATGAAAATGTGAACTCTATACTTATAGAAACATAGCATGAGAACCAGAGGCAACTTGGAAACACTTGGTTCACCACTGAGTTACTATTGTAACCATCTCAACAAGTTACATGAAAATGGTGGTGGTTGTGCAACCATTAAATGAAATTGAGGTAGAGGATATCCCATGGAAGCTCATTATTTCATTAGAACTCTTGGCTTGTAAGCGTTACTTTCATGTTGTGTAGTCACAAGAGAGGATGTTTTGAAGAATTGTTTCTGAACTGCATATGTTTTAAGAAGTTAGAATTCAAAAGACTTTGTTGAAATTCTTAAGTGCACTTAAGTTTCACACAACATGCCTCGTTAACATGTCTACCCTCAAAATAATCTCAATATCCTTGTTATCAACTTATGTAGAATCCTCTGCTTCTCTAGTCCACCTGCAGATTGTGTCAATAGAAGAAAACTTGCCTAAGGATGTTATTGTGGTCACATATTGGACAAGGCCTCTGGACCAGTACAGAATGTAGATCTCGAGCTTGTAGTCAGAGTGGTTCTTGAAGTCGAGGAATCAACAGAAGTTCATCGATAACTTTTATTCCAAGCACCCTACTTTTATATGCATTCCAGCTTCCAGACCATGTCACTATTGATGCAGCTGTAAGAAGCTACTCCATCTACTTGTTTTGGTATCATTATAGAAATGTTACAACTCCTCGGTGGCACTCGTAGAGATATCGCTGGTTGGTAATACTCATACACCTTGTTGACCTTTGTAATCTAAAGAAGCCTCATCTACAGCTTTGTGAGCCATTCAGATACGTGATTTCTTGATGCACATCTTTCCAATGGAACATGGGGTTCGTTGTCTACTCTTGATATTTTCCATTTCCCAAACTCTTCATTTCATCTCTTCAAATGCCTCCCGCCTTTAGACTGTTATTGCCATTTTCTACACTCGCACAAAATGTACTCTGGCCTGTGGCAAGTCTAGCTATAGCAGGAGGGCTAGTTTGGCCCTCCCTCCTTGCGGTTGCAAGGGGTGGTTGGATGCCATCCCTCGCCATAGTGAGGGCTGGCCAGCGGGCAGCCCTTAGCTGGCCCGCGGACAGCTGGCTGCCGGCCGGCTGGACAACCAATGGTCGGTCAGGTGACCAGCCGGCCATCGGCCAACCACCTGTTGGCCATTGATGGAGCTGGTCGCTCGATTGGTGGCCAGTAGGCCAAGATGCCTAGAGGGATGAGGCATGTGGTGTCGAGGCCTTGTCCTTGTCCTCTCCTCATGGCCTCCTCAAATGAGTAAGGGAGGGATAAAGAGAGAGAGAGAGAGAGAGAGAGAGAGAGAGAGAGAGAGAGAGAGAGAGAGAGAGAGAGAGAGAGAGAGAGAGAGAGAGTGAGGTGCACAAAAAAAATTATGTGTTACTGCAGGACGTGCCTCGCACACGACAATTTTGTGCTGATGCTTCAGTCTGTTAGGAAGCTCTTAAGAAGCTCTACTTCATCCTCCCAATGCATCCAAGGATAGAAAAAAAATGCCTATAAGGATGAAGTATAACTTCTCTACTAAAGTACACTAGGTGGATTTTTCCTTTACGGGGCGGGGATTGCCCAATCCTAGAAGCGCCAAGTTTGCTATGTTTTTAAGGTTCTCTCTTCTCTCCTTCAACCAAAAACGGGGTATTGCTCCCCCTAGGACCATTGACTCTCATGGCCAAAGAGGAAAGAAAAAGAAGGAAGAAGACCCTTTGGGAATTTTTGGAAGCCTCACCATTTCCGTGGAGCACAAGGGAGATACTTCCAAGGAGGCACAAGAATTGCCAAGAGGACTCAAGAGGAGACCAAGGAAGACCAGGTTATAAAGAGAAGGTAAGAGGAGCAAGGGAGGAGCATGCGAGGGTACAAACTCTAGGCTGAATTTGGCCTCCCTCCCCTCCTTCCCACTTTTGGATGGTTCTCAGTTTCTTGTAGCCACTTTATTTTTATCTTTGTTCTGTATTCCTATGTTTTATTGTTTTCCTAGTGCTATGAGTCATGTCTTAGGATGTTATCTTAAACCCACGCAATTGTGCCAATCGTGGTGGTATAGACTAGTAGTATTTTCCTATTATGTGATTGTACCGGCCGTGGCGGCCAAGAAAAATAGAAATAAATTATGCAATTGTCTCATCGATCATGAGTCCAAGGACACTTTGCAAAGCGATACTTCTCGGAGGTTGTTGAGTAACCATCACAAAGGTGTTCATGTACTAGTTGCACACACAAAAGAATGACAAGTGTAGGACCATCCAAAACCAACAAGGGCAATGTGGTGATGGCCTCACGACACGAACTCGCCGGACTCCAAATCTTTGGGGCCACCATCGCAAGCATGGTTGCCAAAAAAATGGCAACTATACCGCCGAAGGCAACTCACACCAAACTCCGCAGCATTGAAAAACACCGAAAACACGCGAAAGCCAAAAAGTGATAAATGAGCATGTCAACGTGTCTATGGAATACTCCCACGTGATGGAGGACGCGCTCAAGGAGGACCAGTCGAGCGTGGACCCCAAAAAAATACAACATCAATGACGACAAAGGAGACAAGGATCACAACCATCTCTATTTTTTGCCGTTAGCTCGAGCCGATTGCTCACGATGGATAATATCCTCAGTGGATTGCAAAAAGCCATCGACAACATCGAGGCTCCCAACAGCACCAAAGGCGCCGCAAGTAGTCACATAGGGATTTCTCACAAGCACAAGCTGGACAATGTTGCACTGAAATAACTTCACGCTAAATATCAGAGGCTTTTTGAGTTACCCCGTCATGTGCAAGAAGTGCACCCAACACAAGGAGGTCAAGTACTTCAAGTGGTTGGGTAGCTTGTTTGAGGCCTAGTTGAGTGTGTTTTACTCTAATGATTGAGGAAGCATATATCTTCATCAAGGGTGATGGAATCTCGGCCTCCAAGTACTCAGAGTGCATACTACTCGAGTACTTGCGTGATGATCTTGCTAGCAAGAAGCTGAAGGATAGTACCACCATAGCGACAATGAGCCAAGCTTGGACAAGTTAGAGGGTGTTGCCCAAGTACACGAGTGAATTTTATTTGGAAAACCCAAAGCAATATTCGGATGTACGACCAAACGTGCACACATAATAATTCCGTAACGTGCGTATGGATGCTGCAAGGGTTGGATGGGCAATCGGGCAGTGGAGCGGAGTCAAGGGAAATCACCCTGCAAGTCCTCTAGTCAAATGGATTTGTGGATACAAGATCTCCAACCATAAGCACAGCTGCGCTAATGACAGGCTCTAGGCAATGCATGAGCATCACAACATAGCCTTCCAGGATGGACTCTACCACAACTGTTTGCATCCTTCCCATATAATGGCTTTGTTCCATGAGATAACTAGTGGTTGGAAAGAGGTTGTGGTTTTGATCTAAGCCCTAGCACCTTGTGGGGATGGTATAGCAGGAGCCGTAGACAGGGTCGTGGATAGGGCCGCAGTCGTGGCAATGGACCCAGCCATGGAAATGGACAAGAACGTGGTACGGGGCTTTCTTACCTCGGAGTGACGTTAGTGGGTACCACTCAAGGTTAAAATTGGATCACGAGTGTGGGTTCATGTTTTCAGACGAGGATGTGAAACAATTTGAATTTTCAACGAGTAAAATTTTCACTCATGTTTTCTCCTTGTCGGTGAACCTCGTTCTACACTTGCTGACTAAAATTTTCCACTAAATCGTGAATCTCCAATTCAAATGCATAATCAAACATGCTTAGTGGTAGCAACACCGACCACTGTGCTAGAATTGTATGACACAATGATTGAAGAAAACACCTTCAAAGCAATGAGCTCGATCACGCTTGTGATACCCTTAGTTGACGATTTCAATACAGCCAAATAGAAAGGGTGGAAGGTGCTAGCCAAATTTACACATGGCCACAATATGTGGCTGAATCATGGGATTTTCAGCGGCCATAGTACTGATTCCATGTTTACCATAAACTCGACTTACCGTCGTTTAGCCTGTTTACTAGGAAGTTCAGAGGCAACATGATGATAAATTCCAAAAGACACTTACCTGGTGCTCCCATGAACGTACGGTTTGACACAGGAGGGGATGCCTCCTTTATTATCCTTGAATTTATCTGGTAGATGGGCCTAAAGTATGAGCCATCAAATAGCACAGTGGTCATTGGTGAGAACCATTCAGTTACCGTGATTGGTACATGCAAAACAAAAATTTGTATTTAGTGGTATGCACAAAGTTTCACGCTGAATATACTCAACATTCTTGACCCATTCAACGTGGTGCTTTGTTGTGCTTTGAATCAAAGGGCCTGATCCTTTGAATTGGACAGCATAATGCTACATTGATTCCGAGTACAGTTTTCCTTCCGACCTGACTTAAAGTCCATGTCAGCTTGTATGCGATACTGGTCAAGAGACATACTCGAACAAGGTTGTCAATACTTCTTGGAATTCATACCACAAGAGATCAAATATCTAATCAGCAGAGTTCTTATATATATTCCAAGTCTCACAGGTTGGACTTCCACCAAAACGGTACATGGGCTACACAATTCCATTGCAGCCAGAGGAAACTCCTCTGTTCAGATCTCTGTATTGCCTTAGTTTGACAAAAAGACAAGAGGTCCCTCCGACCTCCTGTCTCTTTGACCTCTTGTCTTTTCGACCTCTTGTCTTCACTAAATCAAAGAGTACCTTGTGAATGGGTGGATTCAGCTGAGTAGCTCATTGTGCGGTGCGCTGATCCTCTTTGTGAATAATTTAATGGTGGTTTACGCATGTGTGTGGACTACTCGGTGCTGAACAAGTTGATGGTGAAAAATAAACTCCCCTTATTGTAGACTGAGGAGTTGTTTAACCAAATCCAAGGAGATAATTTTTTTTGTTCTTGATTTTTTAAAGGTACCATAAAATCCACATCACGAAAGATGTTCTGTCCCAAACAACGTTCCAAACACATACACGGGACACTATCAGTTCCGGTTCTTGTGCTTCAGGCTAACAAACGCCCCGGCAACCTTTCACATTTATGCCCAGTCATCCCAAATTCATACACTTCATAATGTGTGTGCAACACTGAAACATATGGTGAGGAAACTTCTAGGAGAATAACCTAGCTAATTGTTAATGTTTCCTGGAAAATACTGATTACAATTATGTTCACAATTAGTTCTGTGTACACGAACATAGGAGTTTCTCAGAAATTGATTGAGAAAATTAGTGCAATTTATTTTAATGTAAATTGATTCTTTAGAAAAATTGTCCAGGAAAAGCATATGCCTTTTCAATTTTGCACCTATTGTGTACGTTAAGTTAAGTTGTAATTAAGTCACTGACGCTGATTTGTACTTCTTTCTACCATCTCCCAATCGAGAGCATACCTGTAGGTATTGAGCAGAATGCTACAAAGTCGTCACATTTTTTTTTTATTTACGCTCGACCATCCCCCACCCCCTTCGGTAGCCCGAATCTGTACCGAGGGTGTATTGAGAATTGTATCAGGAAGGGGGGCGATTAAATACACATGTGATTTAATTCACTTGTGTAAATTTTGGTGAGTTATCGCAATACACTTCCCAATACACTCCCCCAATACAATCATAGTGTTGGAGGGGGTTCTCATTGGGGCGCACTAATTTTGTCATCACGTTGTGACTAGGGCATTTTCATTGCGCTCCGATTCTTAGTTCGCAACCCGAGCACCGTCGGATTTGAGCAATCGACGACCATTGTAAACATCAGATAATTCTAGAAATGAAGAAATATTTGACTTTTGGATGTCTACTGGCTGTCATCATTAAAAAAGGACCTCTAGAAGGGGCATGGTTACTTAGTTTGAAAAATGTGAAAAACATATAATGGTTATACTCCAGCCCTTGCAACATTAGTTTATCGTAGCCTGTCGGCTGACTCCGATCGACGGCTTAGATTAGGCTTTGTGTACTGGATGTTGTGTACACATGTGTATTTATACGGCTGTCTACTAGATACACCTTCCGATACACTCTCCAAGTACACTTTTCTTTTTTTAGGGGGGGGGGGACTTGTCGTCCCCCCCTACTCAATGTATCTGGAGGAGCGCCGAATGAATACACAAGTGTACAAATTCACTTGTGTACATTTTCGAGTGGATTCCTCATACACATCCCAATACGCACCCCCAATATACTCGGGGGTGAGGGGGGGACTCGTCGCCCCCCCCGCCCCTCTTCTCAAAGTGTATTGGGGGAGTGTATTGGATAGTGTATCTGGAGGGGCGCCGAATGAATACACAAGTGTATAAATACACTTGTGTACATTTGAAAGCAAATTACGATACGTTCCCTGATACACACCCCCAATACACTCGGAGTGTTTTAGGAGGGGGGGAGGAGTTTGATCGGGATTCTCTTTTTCCATTTGCATGCTAACCATTGTGCACAACGCGGGAGTCAAGTCTGTATTTTCTCCCTTTTCCGGGTGTCGTCGCGTTACGATGGTTGACATCCTTGATCGAGAATAGTACACTTTAGAAGAGATACACAAGTGTATTTTTGGCGACGTCCTCCAGGTACACTTACCGATACACTATCCACATACACTTTTGAGTTTGGGGGGAGGGGGTGGGGCGTACCCCCCCCCCCCCCACCCCCCCCCCCCCCCCCCNTAGTACACTTTAGAAGAGATACACAAGTGTATTTTTGGCGACGTCCTCCAGGTACACTTACCGATACACTATCCACATACACTTTTGAGTTTGGGGGGAGGGGGTGGGGCGTACCCCCCCCCCCCCATCCCCCTCCCCACCATCCGAACTCAAGAATGTATTGCAGTGGTGTATTGGGCAGTGTATCTTGTGGGGGAGGTATGTAATACACAAGTGTATAAATACACTAATGTACATATTTGTGCTGCTTCATGATATACTCCCCAATACACAACCCCAATACACTCACGGTGACTTGGGGGGGGGGGGTCTGGCGAGATCAGAAAACACATTAGTGTACATTTCTCTGGATCTCTACGATACACCGCCCGATACATTCACCGGATACACTCGGGGAGGGGGGGAGTTGACTTCGAGCGAATCTCGGAAGTGGGACTAGCGAACAATATGCAAAGTCACCGCATGTCTATCTGTGTTTGTAAGAACGGTCTATCCGTGTTCTTTTCTGACAATACTATGTCGAACAGAAATGTCCTTCACGAATTTTGAGGACATAATGAAGCAAGTAAAAAACAATGGATTCCATTTTATACTTTTTGTAATATCAATGTTTAGGAATAACGGTTACAGATTATACACCCCATCTGAATATAGATTTGAATTTGTTCACAAAGACATTGGTGATTTAACAAGTGTATACACGTACCTAAACTTCCAGGAAATGAAGATATTAGACGAGTAGTATACATAGGTTACGTTGTGTATAAAAGTGGGACGATTAACCATAACCAAGGAGAAATGATCATAATGCTTGCTGACCACCTTGGTCAGTTTGTCTTCATTTGCCTATAGGACATCCTATTTTTCTCCAAATGTATAGAAGAGCACAAACATTATGTGCGCAAAGTCCTTATGATCCTTTAAGAATAGAAGTTCTATACAAAATTGAGCAAGAGCAAGTTTGTACAAGATGAGATCGAATGTCTTCGACACATAGTCGACAAGGATGACATCTGTGTCAACCAACAAAATGTCTAAGCTGTGGTGAATTGGCCACGGCCATAAGATATGGGGAAGATCAGGTCTTCCAGTGGTCTATTTTTGATGGGTTATGTAACGGTATTTGACATTGTTAGCATCGCTAACCAGGCTCATGCGGACAGATGTACATTAGGAATAGAGATATGATGATGAGGATGCTTTTCTCAAAGTCAAATTGCTTATATTTCCAGCGTACGTCTTAGCTCTTTCAAACCCATCATAAATGTGGGAGGTGCAATGTGATACATCAGTAGTAGGACTCAAGGACTCCTCATGAAGAATAGTCATCCACTTGCATATGAAAGTCATTAGCTCATCCCCGTGGAGACATTGTACATAACTGGTGGTTGCGAGCTCCTTGTTGCGGTACATACTTTCAAGATGTGGCGTTGCTACCTCGAGGGTGCTAGGGGAGGTGTGACGGTCGTGACTGGCCACAATCCATTGGTGTTTTTTTTAAACGTAACTGAACCTGTCATGATGAAAGGCGTGTTAGAGAGAATACCTGAGCCAATTCACTTTCATGTGAGAACATTGGCCGGGGCGTATCAACCTGGCCAAACCACTAAGAAGACAATCTATGGAAACTAAAGCAACCACTTAGGTCGGTGGATGTTTCATGGCCATTGTGAAAGATATCGTATAAATATCAGGCCCCCTTGCACCTCCATGAGAACCACTATAAGAGATTATCCAATACAATGGTTTTGCAAAGAGGATCCAGATGGGATACTAGGTTGTCTCTTGATTTCAATACTCTCACAACCTGGACGAGTACAATTTGATAGAGGCTGTGTAAAATTCACTAGCAAAGATAACAAGCCATTGTACTGGACTCGGGAGACCTTTGAGCAAAGATTATCTCCCGGTTCTAGGACCCGCTGGTGGCAGGTCATTTGGGACCTCAAAAATTTGGACAGGCACTCTTAGACCACTATTGGTGGCCATGATGGAGGGTTGATGTCCATAATTATTGCATGTCATGTGACCTATGTATTCGGTATAAGGCTAGTTAAACAAAGTCTGCTGGAATCCTCCAACTGCTTCCCATCCCAATGAATCCATGAGAGAGCATCAACATGGACATTATTACTGGTATTTTGGACATGGCCTATGGCTATGATGCAATACTAGTGGCTGTTAATATTTTTAAGAAGTTGATATATTTCATGCTTAAAATGTGAATGCAGAGGAGCCCGTATGTCCCTTCTACCAGGGTGTCGTGAAGTACCATGGCTTGTTGTTGCAAATTATCTGTAATTGAGATAGAAAATCCGTTAGTAAGTTTTGGCAAAATGTACACCAGTACTTCGGTAGAGAGTCACAATTGTCAAGAATATTTCACAGTCAAACCGACGGACAAATAGAGTGTATGAATTGTACTCTAGAGTAAGTGCTCTTCATGTACGCAGACCCTGCCATGAATGCCTGGGATGAATTCCTAATATCGGTAGATTTTGTAGTAAACAACCCACTGAATGAGTCCACTCAGTTCGTACAGTTCGCGTAGAGCAGTGGTTGGCATCCAGTGGTTCTCTCTTAATTAGTGAAGAGTGGGAGTATATAAGGAAAGTTCTTTTCTCCTTATTACGAGAGGAAAAGGATCATATCCAAGCAGCTCGGCAATGACAAAAGGCATATGCCACTAACATTTGCAGTGAGGTCTCATTCGACATGGATGACAAGGCGTTCCTTTGCAAGAAGAACCTTTGGCTGAAGTTGCCAAGGGCGTATGTTGAAGTGGATTGGAATGCTTCTGATTGTTACATGCTTTGGGCTAGAAGCAGACTGTTTGTTGTTTCCACTATGTACGAAGATGCATGGCGTGTTTCATGTGAGCCTGCCAACTCCATACATGACAAAAGGAACTATTCAGCCATCATCGACATTCCTTACTATCGATGGCCAATACGAGGTCCTTTGCCTACTCCAACAACAAGAGCATACACTACAGTTACACATTGTTAGGGAATACCTTGTTTGTTGAGCCTGTTGTGGACCTGAGAAAAACTCACGGGAGACCGAATCCTGGTTGTCCACGGGGGTGGTCAACAAGTACTAGAGTGAGCTAGTAGCTCACACACATCAACGTGTGGCAAAGAACAGTACCTTAACATGACAATAGTAGAAAAATATTCTTGCTCGGCGGCATTCATGGACAGCGACCATAGGAGGTTGGGGAAGTCCAGCATGGTTGACGCGTAGACGCTCCAGCCTAGGGGGGGGCTGCTAGCCGTGCCGACCGACAAGCTAAGCTTAGGTGAAAGTGCCATGCACGTGTTTATGTTTAGTTTGTGATTGACATTATCAATTCTCTTTCGTAATGTTGGCAACTCACTACCTAGCTTCTACTTGTTGGTCATGAACCGAGCTGGTTCATAATAAGTGGGGAGGAATGTAACGGGTTGGCCATTTCGGCCCTCCCTCCTTGCGGTCGCGATGGGTGGTTAGACACCACCCCTTGCCATGGTGAGGGCTGGCCGGCAGCCAGCCCTTAGCTGGTCACCAACCAGCTGGCTGTCGAACAACTGGATGCCTAGTGGCGGTCAGGTGACCAGCTGGCCATCGGCTGGCCATCTACTAGCCGCAAATCAAGCTGGTTGCTCAATCGGTGGTCAGGAGGCCACGAAGCCTTGTGGGCCAAGGCCCTCGTCCTCATCCTCTCCTCCTGGGCTCCTAGTATGAGTGAGGTGAGGGAGAGAGAGAGGGAGGAGGGAGAGAGAGAGAGAGAGAGAGAGAGAGAGAGAGAGAGAGAGAGAGAGAGAGAGAGAGAGAGAGAGAGAGAGAGAGAGAGAGAGAGAGAGAGAGAGAGAGAGAGAGAGAGAGAGAGGGAGAAAGAGAGAGGCGTGAGAAAACAATAATGTGTCGGCATGAAATTACTAGACATGCCTCGTAGAATCGCTGGACATCCCTCTTCTTCGGGGGCAATCAAGAAAGAGGGGGAGTGGACACATATGAGAGTGAGCGGTGATCCGCGTAACAAAAGTGTGTGTTGATTGGCGAAAAAAAGGAATAAATAAATAAGTACACACCGGCCACCTGGGATCAAGTACAGAGGCGACTTGAGGAACAACGTCTCCCCTCACCAACGGAGTTGCAGCTCAAATTATAGTTGTCCACCTCTTGTCACCATTACAGCTTTTGCCGTGATCGTGTCTGTAGTGGCAATACCAATTGTCGCACCTTCAGCAGTACCTTTGGGGGTAGTACAAGTCACAACAAGTGTAGGTTGAAGAGTGGTAGCATCAGCAGCAACGCACACTTCTTCGAACGTGTTCTAGCATGGCAACTCGTCCGGTTAGGTCATGATTGTTGACCTTGGCACTACGAATCGTCACAGTGACGGTTTTCGATAGTGTCGTAGTCTCCCGGGGCTTGGTGCTTTACCGTCAGGAGCAGGAGCTCTCCGCACCCCCCATTGGCAGGCGCTCGAGATGAGCTTGTCGACATGGCTGCAAGTGTCTTGTGTATGTGCCTACTACTACAATGGTGATGGACGTCATGGTTGGCGTCGATGCTGGATGCACCCTCGAGGCTGGCATCCCCCTTGGTTTATGTCCCATGAGAGTACACATCATCCACAAGATGGGGATGTACTGGAGTTGGGACGTCCACTCATTGGTCCTCTGGCGATCATGTTTGCCAAGACACAAGGCCTGAAGCAGATGATGGAGCAGCTATGTAACGTTGCCTTCACTGAGTGTGCTGCTTCCACAATTCCATTGACTGCTTTCTTACGTTCTTCCATGTCTTTTTCCTTTTATATGTGCTGAGGATGCTTCTTCAGCCTCACCCTCCGATCCATATCGAGCGGCTACCATTCTTTTGATCCTTCGTTATGCCACCACGTCCCCTCTGGATGATTCATCTTTTGGTTGTCGGTCTTGAGCGTAGCATCGTCAATGCCGCACGACCCGTCGTACTCGACTGAGCTCAGATAGATTGTCCGCTCATAGGGCTTCCGTTGCTCATCTTGTTGAGGGGGAGAGTAGTTGTTGGGGACAGCCAACCACATCAATATCGAAAGGGCCAACACCTTCGCCTGAGAGCAGCATCACAGAGTCACGTCATGCAGACGCGGATGCCATAGTATTGAGACATGATGTGGAGATAGATCCAAACATGGTGTTGATGGTGGAGACATGTTTCATCGAGATCTACTTCCACGCAAGGGCGAAGTCGGACCTTCTACAACATCAGGTTGTATCAGGAGCGGTGCAAGCCCCGAGTCCCTAGACAGTGCCACTTGCTGCGCCAACCTGTGGCAGCCCGGTGGTGGTAGAGGAGAACCGTACGGATCTGAGCACCTCTTGTGGACTTTTGAGGGAGTTGTTGCAACAGGCTCACACCAGCCTGGTAGAGGTCGCAGTGTAGGAGCAGAGTGGATCGGCTGGCCTTTCAGACGTGGAGGCATTCTTGAGAGCACCGTTATTAAGGAAGATCACATGGATCTGTATTTTAGCAAATACAGGAGACTCAAATTTGTCATCCGCGCTACCCGAAGACCAGCTTTAGCATCAAGAGTTGTCCATGTTCCTAGAGTCTACGTGTTCCCGTACACACGATGGAGCAGCGACACATATGACACACTCGGGTGATGATCCTCACTCCATCATCGAGCATGTGATAGCGACTAGTCTTCCCAACGAGAAGATGCATGAGCGCCAGCTACGCTTACTCGTTTCCTTGAAAGGCATTGGATCAGTTGTCGATCCGGAGTCCTACACAATTGTACCCACTACGCTGACAGTTGAGGACAGAGCATCAGATCAGACCAGGCGATTGAGTCATCTCGTCAGCAGTAGCTTCGCTCTCCCCTCACGCGTTCATCCATTGGTGACCCTACTGATCACATCGACGATGAGAGTGGCAGTACGTGCGTGAACGGTATTTCCACATTCTCTGCAATTTCGGCTTACTCTACCTTCTCCTTCGCTCTCTGCATGCAACCGCTCATCCCTCCTCGTCTGACAGACAAGAGCTACATTCGGGATGTGATACCTTCAGCTGTATTTAGTTGTCCAGCATCTCAGCATGTTGCGAGTTTGGTTGATCCCCAGAAGGATGCAGCAACACTGGCTCCATCTTCTTCAGCAGTAGAGATGCAGATTGAGTTGTACTTGCGAGTTCTGCAGACTGCATGTGTAGCATCCGACGAGGTAGAGTTGGTCCTATGCAAGGCAGACATGGGACACCTTCGCATATCCGAGGAAGCTTTCACAAACTTATAGGACCGTGCAGTGATGTTGTAGCGAGAGGTGATGGCTACACGTGAGTGATTACCAGCGCAGGAGAGTAGCACTACTACCGCCATGAGATTTCCACTATCAGGACCTCGCACACCCTTCCTAGGGGAGGATCCTATATTAGCTCCGAGTATGACATCAGATGGCGACACTACCATGGGAGAGGTGAGCATGCCTTCAGCTCTTGCCATCCTCGTTTCTAACAACTCCACCATTGCTCCTTATTCTATACCTGCTTCCATCACGAATCTTCTTCCACCTGCCTCAGCCGCTCCATCTTCATGTTTGTCCACGTGTGCGGACTCGGTTGAGTGTTCCAGTCCTCACCCCCTTGTTGTTGTGCACCCTTTTGCTTCAGGGTGCTCCATCCCACCTCGGAGGCTAGCTCCGCCACTTCATCCATGGCTGTGTACTGCTCATCCACTCCTTGACCTCCGGCACACCTTGATGCACCAATGTAGAGCAAAGAGAGGAGAGACTGAGGGTTGGGACTTGTGGCAGTCTCACGAGCATTGGCATGCTCCATAAGGTGTGGAGACAGTGACTATGGTAGTCGAAGCTCCATCCTTCGGATGGTAGTAGACTCGTGTATGATAAGGGGAGCAATTTCTTCATGGCAGAGTGACGACATGTTTTCTTTCCCAACATTGCAAAGAGAGAGGAGTTATCCATGTCAGCGCCTGCCAGAGTGAGTAGCTTTTTTTGCATCAGTTTTGGCCAGTACGACATCAACAGCTCGATTCAGTACATCAGCATCAGGTTCCTCTGCCCAGGGGGAGTGTCGTGTGGAATTAGACCTGTTGCGACGTTGCGAGAGATGCATGACGAGGGGCCTTTGCTCTGCCCCGAGTGTGCTAGGGAAGCTGGCATGTGACTCATGTCACGTGCCTGCGTGTACCATATGTACGTGATTTCATGTGGATCACGTTACTCTGTTGGTGGAGACCCGGACACTTCGTGGGTTGTACCAGTGCCTCAAGGAGATTCTCTTGCTTTATGACTTGTGCATGACGTGTTTTGTGCTAGCGTGTGTGTACGTGTGAGACTCCTACAAGGAGTCTCACATGTATGGTCAAGACCCGAACACTTGGTGGGTTGTACCAGTGTCGCGAGGAGACCTTCTGACCTTCATTGTGCTCCCGAGACCCGAACACTTTGAGCCATCATTCCTTACTTGTTATTGCAAAAAAAGCTACGTCAGCCAGGGGGAGAGTTGGTTTATGTGGATTTCACCTGTCACGAGTGATGGAGATGGATTGCCCATATACCCCACGCTGCTGGTACAGGGTAGTCGAGAATATGAAGACACGATGGGCCTCTGGAGTAACCTGAGACTTCTCCAGCACATATGATAGTGTCGGCGAAACGTGGCTGATGCGTTCCGGCAGCCTGGATGGTTTGTCTGGAGCTAGGAGACGTTTCTTGGTGGGTCGAAACTCACGCACTTGGTGGACTGTACCATTGCGATGAGAAGAACCGATGGTTCTAGTGTCACTTCCGAGAATAAAAAAGCGTGTTGTGCTGAATTGACACTGATTTCATGTGTTTTAGACACTACCCATTCAGTCTCGGCGGTCGAGACCCTTGCACTCGGTGAGCTGTTTTGATGCCTTGAGGAGACCACGGTTTTTGTTCGTGTGGTCTGTGTAGTGTGGTCTCCTTTCTGGCCCGTTTGAACTCAGCGGGGTTGACGGGGTCCGGTGGGCTGGCTGCCGGTGTCCCTACATAATCCCTCTAGGGGCTCATTTGCTATTTTTCCTTCTTCTTTACGTTCTTTGTTCCAGGCTCGGGCAAATTTTTGCAGCTTTTATATGCCACTCACACCCAAAGCTCATGTCAGTTCATGCATTGACCGTATGCCCTAAATCTTCCAATTTTGTGCCGACTCAACTTAAAAGAGGGTGTTGTGAGCTTCTTTCCCTGACTCCGTTTTCCAATACTAGGGTGAGACGCACCACCTGACTGCAATTTCACCTGATCGACCTCTATTTAGAGAGAGAAACTTCCATTACGAAGTGGACTGGCCAGTGACTGGCATGGATCTACGGCTCAGGTGGCATTGACTTCCGGCTAACCTCCAAGTCACCCCCATTCCAGCTGGACCATCTTCAAGATACCCCCGTGTTTAACTTATCGCCATGTTTACCCAGTTCTTTAACTTGTCGCCAAGTTACCCCTACGTTTTAACTCATCCTTAGGGTGCCCCTATAAATGTTAAGTACCAGACGTACACAAGTCCCTAATCCTTCTAAGTAGGCATTTCTATCATTACATGAATAACCCACCGCGTGTCGAAGACCTCAATTCTCACTACGACGGTCAAGGGAAATTCGGCCAATTGCCCTCGCCTTCTGGCAAACCTTCTCATAGTTTCTGACAACTACGACCACTTTCAAGAATCGACGACAGAAGTGTCACAATCTTTTGGTCGACTTTTTGATGCATTGAGGAATATCGAGATTTAAAAAGATTCATCTTGCATCTTCGCCATCAATCTTCAAAGCCCCACGATTCCTCAGCAGAGCTTCTCGATCCGACCACTAGCAACACGACTCCACACGCGTCACTCGACAATCAACTGAACAACACCGACTATGCCTCATTTGCAACTCGATAATTGAATATATGTGTTCCATCATTTCAACACTTGTCATCAAAATACACTTATCGCTAATTATAAATTGCTCAAGTTTCCCAAATGCTCAACCATGTTCTACCTCACAACTTCTACCAGTTGACCATCTACACTCTGTTTGGCATAACACTTGGTATCAGAGCATAGCGGAGCTGGAGAGGCATCTGACTACTTTAGTCATCCGGAGGACTACCTCGCACAAGCCGTCATCACATCTCGTATGTCAAGACATTGCAGACCTCATGACTATGACGTGAAGCAAGCAAGAACATCCAACAAAGAGATACGGGTGTTCAGTGACGACTTCAAGTTTGTGTGCCCATGCACGCAAACTTGAAGAGGTAGCGTACGCTAGCGTGGCAGGCTATGTGGCAGCTAGATCAACCACAATGGCTCTGACAACCAACCTGGTAACGGATCTGACGGTCGTAAATCCACTGTCCCTAACGACGACCTCGACGTCTGTAGTAGGAACAAAAGGTGGCACCGGATGACAGGCGCAGATCAATCGGAAACAGGCAAACCGCATCTTTATCCTTAAGGGGATCAGCAACTATCTGTTCCCATAACTCAATGTCACGATGGAGGCTCTTCGCAATGCAAGTACATGAGAAGCAGTACTCGTCAAGAGAAATACCCATCTCTCGAGCGAACCCAAGATTCGTCCGGTCCCTCCCAAGCCGTCTGATCCTACAAATTCCAAGGGACCGACGGTTCGGATGTACCGGATGAATCTGCAGGGGTATTTCATCGTTGTCGGGGTCAACGATGATCGAAAGAAGATTGACCTTGCGGCCACGCTTTTGCGTGGCACGACACTAAGTTGGTGGTCTGACTTAAATGCCATCCAACGACAGCAGGAGATGAGCGGGATCTTATCAACAACCAACGATGCTTGTCTCATATCACCAACCGCAGGCATTCCACCCTTGGAACACATCAACCTGTAATGGCAAGACGCGCTGATGCTACGAACCGACAAGAACAAATTATCGCACGCAATGATTGCTCTCTTTGGAAAACTCAATGAAAAGTTTGACACTCGGTACAAGCTCCAGCGTCTTCTTCAACAGTCCATCGTGACAGAGTACACACGGAGATTCTGCAAGATTATCACTGGTATAGTCATCACCCCCGACAAGCTCTATTTCACAACAAGAACGTCTTAAAACGAGGTATCTGTTGAGCAACTACCATTTTTGGCATCCAAAACGAATTATCGCAGATGATCGCAGCAACAGAAAGGATCGACAATGCCGACTACAATGCTCGGATCCACGAATCCTACGGCTGGCAACCTACTAACCACAATTATTGTGGTAACGGAAAAATTCAGTTAGGGGACTCCTCGACTTCGATGGAAGTGGACGCCGTGGACCAGAGAGATACGCACACCTCCTACTACTGCAACAAATTTGGACATAACACTCGCAACTACCGAAGCAAGCAACAAGCCCAAAATGGGAGGAGGTCACAGCAAAATGAGTCGAGAAACGGAAAAGGGCAGGAGTGAAAGGCGTCACTATCCGTGAGGGGCGATCTGTGCCGAACGATTGTCCATCTGAATGACTTACGACACGGCAGAGGGCTTTTGAGATCATAAAGGTTGACGATGGGTACGAGGACAACCACCCGGTGATACTACTAAAAGTGCAATCCCAAGGTTGAAAGAGTAGCAAAACGGTATCGGCACTATTGAATGGAGGAGCTTCTCATAGCTTTGTAAGCAAAGACATAGTTCTGCAAAATGGATTTGCACACCAAACCAAGGGTGTTTGAGGAACAAACCGTCAATGGGAGATTACAAATATGGAGACTCCAAGAACCACTACGATAATAATTGAAGGACTTGCGGGATGTAACGGTCTGGAGGTCATGTATAATGAGTGACCACAAAATCATTCTTGGATTAGATTTCATGTACCAAACCAATTTGCAAGTTGACTAGAACTGTTGTGACATCTATGTGGAGATTAACGGCACCAAGCGACAACTTGTGCACATGAGGCAGAAGACGATTGCGGAAGGAGGAGAGGAAGCCTCAGCAACCAAGAAACGACAGCCTGTGCAACCGATACCGGTCAACGTGGCCAAGTACAACATACAGTGAGGAGCTCATGCGTGGCTTGTACATTTTGAGCCGAAAGAGGAAGCGGAAGTCAACAACGTTTGTGATGGTACCCAAAGAGGTCGTATCATCTATCCAAGAGTTTTCACCGACAAACTCCTAAGAATCCTACCACTTCAATGCGACTTCGATCATCACATCAAGCTGATACTGGACAGTCGACCCATAGTTTGAGGGGCCTATCGGATGAGGAATCACGAGCTGACTGAGCTAAAAAAAAAACCCGACAAGATGCCCGGATTCATCCTCCCATCCACATCACCACACGCCACACCACTATTGTTTGTAAAAACAAAAACTGGCAAAATGCGAATGTGCGTGGACAACTTGATGTTGAACGACGCTACCATCAAGAACTACTACCCTCTTCCCTGAGCCAAAAAAACTTGTTGACCAACTCCGAGGAGCTCACAATTTCACCAGAATTGATCTACACAATGGTTATCATCAGATCTCCGTGGCAAATGCCGACATCGAGAAGACCATGTTCCAAACATGCTACGGGCATTTCAAGTTGATGGTTATTCCGTTTGGACTCACGAATGTCCCAGCAACGTTCATGGTGATGAATAATAACATTTTTCGCCCGTATCACGATGATTTTGTTGTAGTGTACCTCGATGACATCCTGGTATAGAGCCACAACCCGGAGGAGCAGGATGGACATGTCAAAAAAGTCCTCAAAGACTTGCAAAGAGAGAAATGTTTTCAGAAAACTCTCAAAGTGCGACTTCGGTCACTGTTCGAACAACTTTTGGATGACATCATCAACGATGGACGGATCGCCATGGATCTAAACGAAGTGGCAGCAGTTGTTCATTGGCCGACGCCGACTAACGTTTGAGATTTCCAAGTTTTTCTTGGGTTCTGCAATTACTACCGGCACTTTGTACGGAATTATGCCCGAGTGTCAACGCCACTCTCTGATTTCACTCAAAAAGAAAAGGAGGAGTGATGGGGAGATAGCGACTGAGAAGTGTTCACCTCGGCGTCAACCTTATGATTAGCCGATCCAACGGTCGATTACGTCATGGCTACCGATACCTCAGATCGAGTCATCGGTGGGATCATCCTTCAAGGCCATGGCAACGGTGAGCACCCGGTCGGATACATGTCGCGAAAGTTGCGTGGACCCGAACTGAACTGTCAACTATGCCGTACACGATAAGGAGATGCTGGTGGTCGTACACCCATTTAAGACGTGGCGGTGCTATCTTCATTGCCATTCATACGTCAGACACATCGACCATCATGGGCTGAAAT